>JAOBAZ010138882.1:0-18721 GCA_026546875.1 Pteroeides caledonicum | reverse complement strand
GACTTTAGGTATATAAATGATCATTATTATTATAGACGAGTAGTTGACTATATAAACTTACAAATCGTTATCGTAACAACCTGAATTAATGATTAAAAGAAAACACGTTCTCTGACCAAATATTGTAATTTATTTCAAGCTTTCGTCGGCCAGCCTTGAAGCTGCAGTCTGGCAGCCGAAAGCTTGAAATAAATTACAATATTTGGTCAGAGAACGTGTTTACTTGATTATGTATAACCCTGGCGCAATTCAATTTTTTCATAACCTGAATTATCCGCCGTTTATGTTCATGGTTTCCTGAACGGATTTAGGATCAAGACGTTTTACCCCCTGGAAGAAATATGCACGTGTGTGTGTGGTTCTACGACAATCCATATCCATAAGAAGAAATAAAAACATTAATACGCGATGACTGAAACCATGATATAATTTAAGAAGCGCTAATTTAATTGTCTGGTAAACTTTATCCAGTGTGTAAAAGATTGCCTGGAAAAGAAACAAAACTTCAACACAAGGACAACTATAATTTGTATGTTGTGAATTTTACTCGAAATGTTTATATTTGCACGGCTGTCTATATGAGTTTTTGACCTACGTGGGACTACTAAAAAAACAGTAAACATTTTATGATGTTAGTTGACACCTTCTCATTTTTGATCGCCAAAGCTTTTTTGTTAATGCTAAGTAGAAAGATAACGAATCAGTATATCTTGTTTTTGTGAAAGCTTTTGATACGACAAATTCTACTACATTTGAGTACATATTTTGAAATTCACCAACTAGAATGATTTGTACACTTGATTTGGTACAATAAGTACACAATTGGCACATTTAAAAAGGGTACCGCCTTTTAATAAATGTTTAACAGAAATAGACTTTTAACAAACACACGTTTTTTATACAAGAACACAGGAATGACAATTAGTTTATTTCCGAGGAAAAATCTAATGATATTCACGATGCTTTGGCAAAACGTTAACAAAAATCTCATGCTGATATAAAAAATAATATCGTCACTTTGTCTATGGAAATAAACGTTTGTTCGGTAAAAAGCTGGCATATAAGCCAAAATGTTTTCTGGTGTGATAATTATATTGACAAGTGATTTACGTTGTTTAAAATGAAAGTCTTCAAATAAAGCGTTTCAAGGTTTATTTCATTTGTTATTAACTGACGTTGCAAAACCTACAAAAGTACCTTAATGACAATCTAAAACAATTTCTTTCATTACAGTACATTTAGCACAGCTTTTAATGCGATAAAATAAATCTCATAATTGGAGCACGCTTTCATTGCACGTTTACTACACCACAATATATTATACAGAGTGATCATACCATGATCTCAAAGTTAAAAGAAAAAAATAGAGCAATACGCCATCTATAGAAAACACAATAACTTACAAAATACGATGGTCATAGCCTTATGAGAAAAATATATTTTCACTGTAACAAGATTTTTTCTGAATAGGTCACGTTTCTCTAAAGCAAACCTGTTTAAAAAATGCATTAACAGCCTTAAACCTAATTCTTTGTTTGTGTATATAGTCTCAATGTTTGAGATCAGCCATTTTAGCTTGTAGTCTTTAATTGATCAGTCAAAACTTAATCGCGTGTCCAATTAGTACACGTGTGTGTATTGTATATAGATTAACGAATTGAGTATTGGGTAACTTAATGTTTCCTGTGTCGTACAACACTTGAAGAAATTCAGCTTTTTATAACAATACGAGTATTTTTTTATTTAAATATTAACTCATGGTCATTAACGCACTATACGCCCAACTTACTCGGTTGAAGTTGTAAGACGTCTTATTGAAAAATATATGCATTAATAAAGTTATCATTTAACATCAGGTCAAACTTAAAATGCTGATTGACTTCTCAATACTGATCGTTTGATTTAAAGCGCCCGTATGCTGTTTGAGTATAGCATAGGTGGTCCCTTCCCTTAATCTTCTCCTGGATTAATCTGTACGGCATTAGCTTAATATCCACGTTCATCGTCTGAACTCGGCAAGACAAGTTGTGTTTTGTCTACTCGAGATTGTACCACCACAGGGGGTGGTTAAGGTACCAGCACGACCACCAACACATTAACACTCCAGAAATATATCATGGATCTCATCAAAAGTATAGCGCTGCAGTGCAGAGCATTTACCTAACCCATATGTCAACCTAGATATATAAAGACATGAACAAAGACCTAAACTAACTTCCCATGTTAACCTAGATATACAAGTTTAGTTTACTATATAAAAAATCAGTTTCTGGTGTCTGTACGGTTAGAACAAACTTTTGTACAAAAAAATGTTAAATTGGTTAATTTTCGCAGAAACAACGAACCATTTTTCTGGAGAGTTCAATCGTTTAGAAAATTTTTGATTAAAATTGCTATATGATACGCGTAACAAACGGATATGATTTAACATAAAGAATATTAACTTAAACGAACAGTTGTTTGTATAACGTTATTAATACGTGGCTAAACCAACCCATACTTAACTAATTTCATATTAAAATACCATATATGAATAATCTAATTATTCAATCCACCCCCTGCACGTAATAATTTTAAAATTAATGGCAGATGGAAAGGGAGTAAAATACACAAGACACGCGTGTCTCGCTGTACTACAACTCATCAGTGCAACTCAGAACAACCTAAATTATAGCACTATACCTATATTTTATTGAATACCAGGGCGTTTGTTAAACTTTGCATAACGTGAGTTCGGCATTTATTCGAGGGCAGCGTTTATATTTCTGCTATCAAATGCAACAGAATGATAATACGCAATCAAGTAAATAAGGTATTTTCATCTGTTGCTATAAGCGAAAGATATCGTGGGACCCATTTGCGCTTTCATATACATATAGCGTGAAATATTTTCATAAATATACTATACAGTTATAAATATACTATACATACGTATACATAGTTTAACATTTTTAATCATTTTAAACATCTTTAGTATCTTTCTCGATTTCGATAACTGATAGTTGATACAAAGGCCTATTTAGACGACGTGATGACGTGTAGCGATTGTCATTCTAATGCATGTCGTCAACAAAAATAGGCATCAGCAAATAGGTCATGGAATGGTGATACATTTATATAGTGAAAAATATTAATGTATTATTTGATCACACACATCAAAATGACAATCGCATACAACAAATCGTGTGGCCTATAGATAAACTTTATCTAACTCTGAATTTTTCAGATATTTGTTCTGTAACAGTCAAATCATACACGAGTAAAATTCGTAATAGAAGAGCGCAGCAAAATAGTGAAGTAAAGATGAAATCAGAATTACTTTGTATATTTACTATTATTCACTCGTATTGTAGGTGAAGTTTGCAATGGTCTTCGGGTTCGTGGTGACGAAATATTGTATAGCAAACCGAGTGAATATATTACCTTAAAAATACAACGCAAACTTTGGTTGAAATTACATGACATGAATATTTCCAATGGTGTAAAAAAGACATTTTTGTCCACCAGAAGTACTTAATTATAAAACAATGTTTCGTTAATGAGGTGCTTTTGCAGAAGAGTCAATAAGAAAAACCTTTAAACTGAAAACAATTTGAGTTGATAAGCCATATGCTTAAAGCTGGTGTTATATAGCTTCCTGATCGTTGAAAACGCATATTTATATGTACTACTCTAGAATCGCCTGCAGCAATCTTTCTGGGAGGTATAATACATATTTGCTGTGCATTTGTTTTTTTTTCATTCCATTTAATTGACTAAAAGTGTGTTTTCGTGCTAGTAAAAGCACTAGTTTTGACCAGTCAAAACAGTTCATATTAATTTATCACTTGTTCTATGTAACCTGGGCTTGGGTTTCTCGTTTTACGGTTTCTACAATGTTTTTATTATCCAAAATATAAATATATATATATAATTATTTTCATCCTGGCTGGTAAATAGCCAGAGAGCCAAACCGCGTTTTCTTCGAAGCTACAACATTTTTAAATTATGTTCATCTCTTGAAGTTCTTATATTATTATTTTACAAAATGTACATAAAACTAAACTCGGAGTAATCCAAACCGTCTGAAAAACCTTACACTTACAAAATTCAGAAAGTAGAGTTATAATTCCATAAGTTATGTCGAATAAATGTTGTTAAAAATTATGAGAACTATGTAATATTTAGTTTCCATAAGATCGTCAAAATCGTCTCCGTTGGTGTTAATCGCCCAACCTCCCTATATCACCGCGGCAAGATATATTACTACGCTTCATCCAAGCGATTGTAGATTATTAAACTAACACTTAAAGATTATTAAAATAGCCTTGTGTCGCAAGTCACCTGTTGCCTTGTATCGTCTCTAAAACGTTTGGCGAAGAGATTGAGGCGATCTTGTGGGAATTATACTTATATGTTCACGTTAAATACAAAAGCATATTTATTTATTAAATATATTACTGAACACGACATTCTTTTTTGGATTTAGCTTTTCGCTCAGCTTTTGGTGTCCTGTTGTTAGCTGCGTTGATAACAACACGTGATTCCGGCAATAAGCCAACTTCATCGACGTAGCGGATCCGACGCTGTTTATCTTGGTTTGCATGTCGAGGTTGAGGATTAGCAAATGGATCTTCCCAGGGAAGATTTTTTTTACTACTTGATCCTTTCCGTTCACGTGTGCTAGATTCTGACGAAACAGTTCGACTGGTTCTCCTCATTCTACCTACTTCCGGTGCGCGAGTACGCTGGCCTCCAATATGGTCAATATTTTCAACCGACTGGGACTTGTCATCGTTTGTTCGTAGTTGCCTTGGCTGGTGAAAGCTACTGTACATCCGTGGAGGCATTGAGCCCATTGTCCGTGTGTTTGGATTTCCCCGCCGAGTTGTATTAAGAACGCACAAAGGGGCTTCTCGATCAAATTCTTCACTCGGTTCTCTTGTCAAGTCGTAATAAATCTTAATTTCTTCATTTTGCTTCATTTTTTGTCGATTTAACTTACTTTTTGCTGGGCTTGTGTAGTTTTCAGTTTTATACCTTCTCTCGCCATTCCTGCTGTACATTCTACTACCCAAATCGCTTTCATAACCTTTACTCTCTTGGTTTCTTGATCTGTACACCCGCCTTGTACAACCGTCGGTTTCATATCCTCTTTCACCATTTCTATTCATGTGACTTCTACAACCACCATCAGTCTCATATCCTCTGTTATCCTGATTTTTTGATCGGACTGGGCGTCTTGAAGAACAATCAGTTTCATAACCTCTTTCATTACTTCTATTGTAGCTTTTACTTCCGCCATCAGTCTCGTATCCTCTGCTATCTTGGTTCCTCGATATATAAGTACGTCTTGTAGGAACATCTGTTTCGTAACCTTTCTCGCCATTTCTGCTGTGCGTTTTATTCCCATTTCCCACACTTCTTATGTTGCCTCCAGTTCGTTTTGACCCAACATCAGGTTCATAGTTTCTCCCACCATTCCAATTTTTTCTTTCACCATCAGTCTCGTACCCTCTGCTTTCTTGGTTTTTTGATTTATACACTCGCCTTGTTGCACCGTCAGTTTCATAACCGCGTTCTTCAACGCTGTATGTATTAGCAGTTCGACGTTTTCCACTGTCTCCGTTATAGTTAATATAATCCTCTCGTAAACGATGGCTTGTTTTAACATTACTACACATTTTTTTTTCGGTTACTCTTGGTTTAGTATTACCGTCTGTTTCATACCCTCTGTCAGTACTTCGTTCACTCGACTTTCTCGAAACTCTGGTCAACGGGCAGTCAGTGTCATATCCTCTGTCATTCTCACACATTTGTCTCTGGGGTCGTTTCTCTGGGTGCCTTTCTAAGACATAACGGCCGCTCAAAAATTTGTTTCTCTGGATATCTTCTTCAACAACAGAAGACGTTTCTGTTCCATAATTGCTATCTTTACTTTCTAAATCTTCCACTGGAACAGCTAAAATGACGTCATCCTCTTGTACTTTTTGGTTCGGTCGAGCTGAGTTCGAAATCATTTTGTAGCTAATATTTTCAGAAACGTCTGTTGTAACAAGTTTTACATCGCTATGAACATTGTTGAACTCATCAAAAGTGGTCTCTTTGACTTTCCTTAACCGTTGACTGACATCAATATCTCTCTCCAATGAAATGTTGTTAATCAGGTCATTATTACTGTGTAGCGACGACTCTCTACTACAGGTAACAGAGCAGTAAATTTCGTCATCTTTTGGCAAAAACGATCTTCCAACAAGTGAAACAGCACAGCTACCACAACTAAAACATCGATCATTGGCATGCCAGTGTAGATCACCATTACTAAGTTGATCATCGTCTACTCCAATAACTTCCTCACACGAATGACAAAATTCAGAAAAACGGCTTTCGTAACACTCACAACAATACGGTCGATCTTGTTTCATGATATACCGCTGTCCACCGAGAACATTCTCGCACTCAAAACAACAAAAGTGTTTCTTGTGCCAACTTCGACCTTCTGCTTCTGTGAATTGTCTGGCAAAAATGAGCTGCAAAAAATTAAAATATAGAAAAATGATCATGAAAAAAAGAGACCTACATCGACAGTTATTTTTCGGCAAACTTAAAATTTACGTGATCAGCAAGTAATTTGCCGGTAGATGTGCGTCCCGCATGGTCAACGTACATACAGTAGCCTGCCTCACAAAATGCCAACTTTTAAAGATTGCTTTCAAAGACAAAACGCGTTATGTCATATGTATTATAACTACACGCTCTTGCAGTGGAACATTTAGAGTTTAGAATACATTATACAGCTGGCCGGTGAAAAATTTTAATTCAAAATACCTTGCTAACATATATCCTATTGGTTAAACAATTCCAAAGAACACACATCCTACCAATGCAGTTGTTGTCCATGTACAAGTATTCTGAATTTTAAATTGTTAGCTCTCTAATTTATTTTGACTTCTAAATCCGCCACTTGTGCATGCCTCTTTTTGTTAAGCTCGAGCCTGAATCACAATTACAATTTTTTCAAGAGCCGTTCTTCTGTATACTTACAAAATAGTGAAAAATGTTTTATACAAAACGACGGTGATGCCGAGTAAAGAAATCATTTTTTGTTACAGGATACTCGACGTTTTGACTAGTTTCAAGTTATCCACTCTTAATGATGACTTTAAACTATTTGAAATGTTGAGTAAGAAATATGATTTCCGCTTTATTTGGTATCACAATTTTTATACACTTTACAATTCAAATACATTTCCATACAACTTAAGATATTCACCATAGATTTAGAATATGTACATGACAAAGATATGCATTCAGATAAAAAAAATACTGAGGTCAAATGCTTTAGCTGGTTTCGAATTAGCATCCGTAAAGTAATTCAAAATAAATGCCAACAGATGTTGTATGGTAAACTATAATCATCCTAAATCTTCAACGCTCCTTTCAGAACGATTTTCTTTGTTAAAACGACACTATTACTGTGTCTAAATATTCTTTATTGTCAACTAGCTAGATGCATTTAGGTATTATGTTTTCAAACGTATGGTTGCACTAGTAGTTTTCTTCCGTGAATTATACCACAAAACAAAGTATAACATACAGAGAATAAAGTAAGAATGAGTGCTGAATGTATATACTTTTAGACCCAACCAGGACCAGTTGCGAAAAATGTAACTACTAGGCCTTCTGGCTGGGCATTGAACTGCGATCTCTGAAATTCTACAGCACCATGCAGCGCTCTGACTAACTGAGCTACGGAAGCCGTTGCCGAACTCGTGGTCATGAAGTCAGAATATCTGTATAATATACAGATCTTTCTGAGAAAATAAACAGTTATATGACCAAATATGGTGTAACTACATTTCTCACAATGCAACGTTTTAAGTGTTATTAATAAACAGGTGTCCTAACAAAAACACTAAGAATTGATGTCATAGTTTCTCTAATGAGTATATTTATTAGAGCAGAATCAGGATGAGAAAACATGGAATATATCTCTACGACATTTACCTCATCACAAGCACAACAGCGTGGTCTATATTTCTCAGCGTGGTGTCGCCCACAATAAATCTGCTCATCTTTATAAAAGTACACTAGGTCCACCAATAATTCTTTGCAGTCATTACAACAAAAGCAGCCAGGGTGCCACAGCGCATTACTATTCTTCATACGAGATGCAAAAACTGCCATGTCACCATGGTAAACTTCTTCATCACACTAAAAAATATAAGCACATGAAGTTTCCAATAGGCTTATGTGTTAAATCCTACTCTAGTTACAATTTTGTACACACAACATATGCATGTACTGTAGTAGGACCACTTGACATACTGTGCTGTGCACGGGGGCAGATACTAGAGCGGTAATTAGGGGGTGCATAATCATATATCCGTGTTCTGCCTGATGGATTTCTTTTGTAAGAGTTGTAAAAACAATATCCTACAAAAGAAACCTGTCGAGCAGAATGCGAACATGAACCCCCCCCAATTAACACTCTAGTTTCGCCGCTGTTCGTGCACTATAATATAATGTACCGTGCAGTATCTTGATACCATGACATGCATAATATACTATACTACTTTATACAATACTTTTTAAATTAAAAGTTGTTTCTTCTACCTCTTCACACAACAATCCTTCTGTTGAAACTTGTTTTACTAAACCTCTTGCAAGAGCCTCTCTCTTTCTTTGGGAATTAAAAAGTTTTAATTCACGTTTTTCAGTATCACTGAGTTTATTACAATATTGTGCTTCACTGTCATGGGCAGGCAGTTGAAGGATGAGTTGGCGATTTCGATACTTTTCACCAGGACTGCTGACATAAGGGATTTTATCTTCAGGCAGACCACACATGTAGGCAAAGACCTAATTTAATTCAAAAGAGTTACAATAGTACCTATAAGTTTTTCCACTATTACCACATTACATGTAAATTTACGAAGTCATCCAAAGCTTTTCGCTAATGCAAACCAATTTTATTACTTGGCCATTGTTATCGTGTAAAGTTATTACAACTAGTACATTATTTGTACTTACTACAACACTATGTATTATAGCACATAATTATAAACTAATAAAAAGAAACAAATCCACTGAATTACTGTAACAACGAGGCTTATACTTAAACGGTATAATAATACCACTCCCACTTTCCACATCTTGATTTAACACTACAATTTACTCAAGTAGGCACACTGTAGAAATGTCGACATCATAATTAATCAATTAACTATTAAAATACTTATCTACAGTTATTACAGTACGGTACTGCTCAAAGGTAACCTAATGGCCCAATCGTGTCTGAAATGCATTCCCAATGCAAACATGTTGAGAGAAATTTAAGGGACGCATCCAAAACACATTTTTCATTATGTTACCCTTGAGCTGTACTGTAAATCCATATCAATATTAACTTAAAAACCCCTGTTAAAAACCCCTGTTAACCCTAACCCTAACCCAAACTCTAACCCTAACCCTAACGGGGCAGCCCTCCTCTAGCTTACCTAGCTCCTGTGCAGTGGTAACAGCAAATCAAAATACATTGGAGTGTAGATCACAATTATATTATTATAATTAATAGCTTTTTTTATTGCTAGCATGCAAAATCTTCTGTTTTTAAATTTTTGTGCCTTAATCCGGCACATTAACCTGCAGCAATAAGCAACGGCCTAGAAACTGCCTGTCATTCAAAGTGTTGCAATGGTTTTGCCAAAACATATGCTGTTTTAATAGCTTTTTATTACCTAATAATCCACAGTAAGGTGAACAATAATATAAATTATTGTACAATATATCATGTACGGGTAAATTGTGCTACCAGATGTGAAAAATGAGGTTATCATCTGTGACAGCTAAAAGTTAAATGAAACTTTTATGCTAGAGTAATTTTAGGAAATCCAAAATAAGTAAAAAATACATTTGTAATCACCTAATGTGATATCAGGGTGATAACAGAAGCACATAAAAACAATTATCGTTATTAAAAAAGCTGTGATAAAAAGGTTATCATTTTGTGATGAGGTGATATGATTTTTATTTCCCTTGGGATGATACCAAAATTATCCCTTGTCTCTGTGCTTGTATATTTCCTATGTATTTTGATATCTTCCCTTAAGCAATAAAAATTATATCACATTGTTCCTCATATTAATAGCCTAAACATATGTACCCCTGTAATTAGTTATTTAACTTGACTTAAATTATTATAACTTTTACCTGTTCTGGTGACAAATCAACAGGAACCCAGCAATATTCTTCCAAAGCACATCCACTGTCATCATCACTAGTGAGGCTGCTTCGATTAAATTGAACAAGAAACTGGCTGGTTGGTGCAATTTTATCCAAATCACCAATGAACAAATTATGTTCTTCTTTAGGACATTTGCAATGACTACAAATTTTTCTACACCAAATACAAAAAACATATTTTTTTACTTTTACTTATATGTTATTATACATGGTAAATTATTAACAATATACATAACATATATAGGTAAAATTGTCTGGTGTTAGCCAGAGTAGCATCTGCTAAGTGGTCAGTTGCAGCCACATTGCCATACATGGGTTAACTGGATTGGATATCCCTTATCTAGAATCCCATATAACCCCAGCAAATAATAGTATAATGGTGCTTCAAGTGATATTTATATATAACAACAATGTCGAACAGTTATACATACTGTATAATTAGCACCCAAGTCAGATTGGTTGAATCATAGAGTTAAAATAGAAATACAATTTCATTATTGTGATTGTATCTTTTCTTTAGTATTGTTAGTTGTCATAAAATGTGTGAAATGGCATTCTGTTTATATTGATCACATGAATAAAACCTGTAAATACTTTTGAACAGAAGTGAAACACTTGTAGTTTACTTGTAGTTTGTAGTTTACTTAAAAAAAAACAGCAACCATGGAACAAAAAATTAGCAATATAACAATATCAAAATTAAGAACTTGATATAAAAATACATCTATTCTACTTGATGTCATGCATATTTCTGAAACAATATGTATTTTTCAGGATGGTTGCATGACTCATTTAATGGAATATCTTGACAGTTATGCAAGATATGAGAAAAGTTTAAATAAAGGTACTTAATTACATATTATTGTAGAAGTTCTTTTAAGTAAGACTATTGCAATACCAATTTTTTATTGGCAATATCCTTTAATGTTTTTAACAGTTAATGTTTTTTAAGTAGCTAAATAAAGCTAAATAACTACACTACAATTACAGTATACCCAAACTAGGTTATATCTTCAGTCAAAATGTAATATACACTGTATAATATACCATTAACAAAACATAGAATTTATACAAATGTAAGATAAAATACACCAGCAAAATGTAAAATATAATATACCAGCAAAATGTTCAACTTTCACAAAGTCTTATTAATTCATATCTTATTAACTCAAATACAGTATATGACAATAACAAGCAAAATCCCTCAAGCAATTGCTATGACATGGGTGTTTGTTTTTAATTTCAGCTTAAACCTATTATTATTGGTCTGTATTATCACCTTTCTTCCTTTATTTAATTTACAATACATGTTAGCCTATCATTAGTATATATAAGTATATACCAAGTTAAGCAGTGAAATAAATACAAATTAAAAAATCCTTAGCTACATGTTAATTTAAACAGTTTATTATAGATAACAACTGTGTCAATATCAACAACATATCATTTGCTATTAAAACTGTTGTCATGAAAACCACACTGTGAGGTTATAACGATTCCAATTTGTATTTAATTACAACCTTTTGTAACAGTGTGATTTCCAGCACTATTTTTCAAAAAAAATTGAAATGATGTCCTTATTTACAAATGTTAAAGCTAACCCAAAATTTACATATATTGCATTCTGGCTCAATATCAAGCATATGCAAATTTACTTAGACATTGTTTGATATTGTTGTATGGTCACTTGTTGGAGTGTAACTTGAGAGAATTTAATAGAGAGCTATTATAGCAAGTTTCTACCAAATTAAATATACAGGGGAATATGGTTAAAACTTGGTTAATGATAACTTACAGTAATAATAAGTATCAACATATATGTAGACAAACACAAAGGTGTCAAGCTAATCCACACAAGCTGCTTTCAAATGCAAAGGTGACAGGACAAAATATTTTGATTACTATGTGACAAAAATATACATTCTAGATACCTGAAAAAGTGCTTAAAGTAGTAAGATATTTCTTTTAAACTTATCATTTAACATCATTAGCCAGTTTTCTCAAGTTAAAAAACAAATACAATATATGTATCAGTATATTAGTACAAAAGCAAAAGCACTTAGTAACAAGGAATCCCAAACAAAGCGATTGCATGCTGCTGGCTTGATTTCAGAAAGCATAGAAAGCATTTGATTTGTATCACAAACAAATCGTACTACCAAGTATAGGCAAGGTTACGAAATATTAATAAACGTATACATGTAAATGTTTTCCTTTTCTTTACTTATGTAAGTTACTACTGAAGTATAATCCAATTATAAAGTTTTCGTCCACACAATTCAATGCTAACTTATCAAACACAATAATTCCTATAGCACATACATACAGTCCAACAATATATCTAATGGTGTGTCAGCGGGACTATTCAACGACCACGAGAAAGCAAATAGTCAAATCATTGTGACAAGCTAATACCAATAGTTTTGAATTCTATTATTATTATCATCAATTTTTGAACAATGTTTGAGAATGAAATAAACAAAACTTATTCACGGGTAACGATCGAGTGTTCGCTATACTATCATACTAGGACGGACAATTCACAAATAAAGAATGTCACTTGATGTTAGGAGCCTAAGGATGTGTGAGAATTCCCCATCTGTTGAAGTCTGAAGAGTGTCTTACTCTTAAAGTTAAAGAATGTTTTATTACTTTTAATTTGTCACACTAAATTGAATGTGAATCGCAAAATTGTGCTTTGTTGAACACAAATGCCTATTTTACTTGTTAAATTAAATGTTTAGACATACTGAAACGTTGATTTATACAAGCCCATGATTCAAGAGATGCATAGTAAATATTTTACAAAAACACCCACACAAGCACAGAAATATCGACAATTAAACATCATTTACGGTGAGTCAATTGAGTACAAATGAAATTCAACAGACACAAAACAAACAGTGAAATAGGCTACACAACGTCATTTTAACAAACGTCTTTACACGTTAAAGTCTGTAAATTCACTACAAAATAGCGAACTTGGAATGGCTACAACAATTATCTCACTTTGTTTGTAACGTTCATGCTAAAGATTCTCAGCCCATTATGCTTAGTTCAATTAACCAGTCGGATAACCGCTTTGCAATTAGCTATCACTATGGCTTACATAGCCAATGAACCACAACTGACGGTCGGTAATTTCGCCGGCATTGAGAGGTAAAACAAATGGCAAATAGTCGAAATAGGATCAATTTCTATGCTTGTAGAAACAAAGCGTAAATAGATTAATCATATTATATCACGACTGTTGGAGCGATACTTAAAACGACCTGTTGAACATGTGAGGTAAACCACACATGCACCGTTAAAACCGCTGTAACTTATCAGTTACAATAAGGCGAAATCACAGTATAGTTGTAAACGTGTTAGTATAAGACAAAATATTATTTGATATCGGCATATGGCGCTTTTGTAAAGAAATTATTTCTAAACCTTTTTACCTGTGACGACACTCTTGGTGGTCATACTAGTATCGAGACAGTATTTTTTATTCCCAAGTCTTGTTATTGAATCTGGCAGTGCCAGTGGCGAAGCCGACATAGTTTGTCATGGCAGGAAGTCATGAAACTTCAATAAATTCAAGTAAAGGCACAAACACTTGTCTTTTATGTTTTACAATTTAGAACTCAATCTAAAATTATGTTTTGGCCTGGTGTGTTGACAAAGCGATATATGAAGACACCTGTTCTGTAAAGACTGAGGAAAGCCATGGTTACTAACCTCCAATAATGCATCGAGAATCCTGGGCAGTCGTCGCCGCAATTCATACACGCTTTTTCCCTGTCGTCGCAAGCCATCACACTCTATTGAAAATATTTAAAAGAAACAATCGGTCAAATACTAAAACTCTCTTGGGAAAACGCTGGTGATACATTTTACTGAATGATCGTGATCTACAAATGGAACTCCAGGAATGATATATAATCTCACCGCAGCTTCTCTCGATCGTCTTCTCGTGTCCATTTGATCACTTAACTATCAACAATGACAAATGAAGATAGTCGCAAGCCACGGCCTGTTTGTCCGTGCAATTGTTTATATCACAAATATAATCCAGTTTTATTTGAGACACACTAGCCTGAGCTTCTAACTCGCGCGTTCATTGTCCAAACAGCTTCCGATTAAAACTGGCTGATTGACAATCTCGCAATCGTGTCATTAATTAAGCGTAATAACCAATCAAGTGGCCACTTGGTAAATTCCAACCTTTCATCACTAAATTCATGGTTTCCAATGAACGCAGTCGAGGCTCGAAACCGTCGTTTCTTCATTCGCAGCGTGAATTATACCACTTGACGTTTCAAAACAATAAGTAATCATCGCATACACTACTACGGTTTCATGACCAAACAGTCATCACTAAGGACACTTAACATTATTTCTACCTATGAAATGTTTTGCCTAGGCTCAGCAAGACACTTGGAAGTCGGCGCCACATAAAGTATCATTGCCGATCATCACTGACACATGGCTTTACCCTAGTTTGTCTTTTTTAAGTTGAAACCAAATACCGGATAGGCAAACAACATCAACAACTCCATATTTATTTTAGTAGGAAATTCCGAGGATTATTTCAATTCAATTGTTGGCAGACCAGAACTTCGGCAAGTCTATCCCTTCGTAAAAAGAAGCGAGATGGCCAAAAGCAAATTAAAACAGTACAAAAGTTGTTTTAATGTGCGAGAAATCAATCAAAGTTCATGTTATGAAAGCCAAATTCGACATGACTCAATTGTAAACTTGCAGACATCAATATTGCAATAACAACAATCCACTTTAATCATTTCTTTTTAAAGAGTAAAGGTCGCTAACAGTAACATACAATAGAAAGTAACAAGGTATACAATTGCTGGCGATTAATATATTTGATACCGAATTTAAGCATTTCAAATCAGGAATACAGGTTTTATTCTCTAAAACGAATTTTAGAGAAAGCGCGCTTATAGTGTACAATTATGTGTCATAAAGTAGAAGTGTGATAAAGTATGTGAAAAAAATATTTTATTTAACGTATCAAATCCTAATTTAAAACGTTATTTGTCGGTGCTAAGAGTGGTAATCACGCGTTGATTTCAATCAAGTAAGTCATTGGCAAGGTGTATGTCAAGAATTAGCAGGTTATAGGAAACCAGAGGCAGAGGTTTGGTGTTAATGATATCTAATAACTGGAAGAAACACGTAGCGCATACTTCAATAGCATGTTGTCACAACACCGCTCTCTTCAGTTATCCCGCATTCACAGCTTGAAAACATGTGCACCAAAGTTTGCTACAGTTACAGCTTTTGAAAAACTTAGTAAGAATGTCGGTAAAAGAGATGCACAGGAGATAATTACTGCAGTATAGTATCATTTTCCGTGGGAAAATTGTGGAGTAAATGCCAATTAACTTACTTAATAGGATTAAACTTTATTGTGGGTTACATCTAACGGTTTCATAGACTGTATCAATCAATGTTACAGGGTCAGTTACAACACCGAACTCTTCTACGTCAGGACGCAAGTTTACATTGAACTCTGAATTTTTAAGCGATATTGATGAAAAAATTACATTTACCTGTGATAATTTCCAATAGCTATCTTATATGAAATGATCAGTATAAGATAAGGTATGTTGACGTTCAAAGAAAAACTGCAAAAAAATAAATATTTTAACGTGAAGTTATAATGTGATTTACCTATTGCCGATTCTACTAGTTTTTTACTAGTCTCATTCTTAATTTCTATGGACTTTTGAAATCGTTCATTAAAGACTCAGTTTTACAAATGACTCAGCTATATTTACAATTTACTATTTTTGTGTCTTATCAGCCCTTGACCTTAAATGTTCTAAATAATTTTAACTAAATACCGCTGGATTGACAATATATTTACGCTACAATACCTACAATTACTGAGAATACTGCAAAACAACATACTGACTGATGTGACATTTCTCAAAGTTTTAATAGACATCAACTTTAAAATATATACTTAGAATAGACGCACAGTTACATAAACTCTAGAGCGACTTCGTTAAACTGAAAAATTTAATAAAGTGTAGCAGTAATTGACGGGTTAAGAAATCCCAGTAAAACCAAGTGGGCGCTGACTTCTGACTCTTACAGAAAAAAAATGTATTTATAATGCCGACTGTAACTGGCCTAAACATTAGTAGTCTCAAAAAAGTATAATATTATATATGTTTCAATTGGCTTGTATTTGAAAACATTAACAAATTATTAAGCCTACGTGCAGTACTTTCAAGTAACAAGTTACAAACAGCTCTCGCATAGAGGGACACTAGAAGTTGAGTGAAAGAATTAGAGAGAATAGTTCTGTTTTTTGCCAACTGATAATCATCTGTTATATAACTGAGATAAGTCGTGTTACCTTGTTAAAGCTTCAGACGGCTGCCACACTTCTTTGCACTATATGCTCTTAAATGTAAAGTTGATTTATCTGTGGTTGACCGTTAGCCAACACTTATTAACTATACCGCTCTTTTGTGGCAAATAGAATGTGGCTTCAATTAATCATTAATAAGTCTTAGTTTGGAAAGAATATTCCAAATTAGGGGCCGCCTCTTAATTAATTATTAATGATCGTTTGACGAAGTTGGCTTTCTGAATTCAATGATTAGGTTTCAACAGCAATTACTCATTAATATACAACATATATAACATACATGGCTGTCTTAATATAGGAGAATGAACAGGTGTAATATGGTTAACATCTAATGTCAACTATTGTAAACTAGTGAGACATTTTTAGTTAAGGTAGCTGTTTTAGATTACATGCATGTATATGTTTTCTTTGTATGAGTTTCGGAATTTTTTAATTGTTCGACTGATTTCAATATAAATATGGCAGTAACGTGCTATTAACGAAAAACGTACATCAGTGTAAATATTAATATAGTGCTTAGTCATTTCTTTTTAGTTCGTTTTTAACACTTGACATAAAAATGTTTTATTTTTCAATTTAAAAATGAATGATATGGATTCAAAGCTGCGCCGAAATTATGGCTACGTATGATCTTTACCGCCACATCATCGGTGGTTCATAACTTTCTACCACATCAACTCTCTTTAGACCAGGGTATTAAATTTTTCGATGACATCAATAGCACATCGTTAAAATATTAATGTAACAACAGGTAATAGTTAAAGATTGGCTATTTGTTATGCAGCTGTGATAATAATAAAAGTGATATAGTCCAGCGATGAGGATTATTTCATTTATAGCAGCCGCAGTCACAGCTAAGCCTACTAAAATAAAATATAAAAGCTTATATAACCTTCGTATTTTTACTTTCACATATTACTAACTATATTGCAGAAGCAATATAGTTAATTTTGAATGTATAAATAAGAGGAAATTTTGCTTTACTGTAGAATTACCAATGGGAAAATAATCGCTTAGTTTGGAGTTGGTTCAATCTCGGATTAATCTCATCAGTCTTCAGTAATGACAAATAAGTTATCTAAACAGTGCTGGGTACTTGAAAACTGAAGATTATTGTAAAAATCATATTGTAAGCTGTATCACACAATATTCATCGTATATTTGGCATTCATCATATAAAGTCACACGATTTAAAATGCCACACACAAAGACCTATGTCCGGAGACAAACATTGTTTCCGGTATAAGATTTCGTTAATGGAACCAGCTCTTATAGCTTCTATTTTCCGGAACGTGATGCAGAGAGGAAATAAGAAATAAACGGCCCCATTTTTTAAATCAATAAGTTAATTTGAAAGGATCAAAATGTAATTATTGTTTACTCGAAGGTGGTTTATGTAAGTGTGAGTGAAACAAGTATTCTATAAGTTTAAGACACGTGTTTTTAATACAAAGTTTCCTTTTTTATTTTAATAGTCTTTCCAAAATGTACACTTACAGCATGAATTGTTCGGAACAAAGTCAAGAGAACAAATTAATGTAATAATGGGTGGTGATGAGTCATTAAAGATAAAATTCGTTATTGATTTGAAAGAATATAAAGAAATTATCAAGAAATGAAAAAAAAACGATATACGTTGCATAGTAAAGTGAAGTGTTTAGTAACATAATCAATCAACACATTTAATAGTATTATTGTTTCCCGTGTGATTTAGATCTAACGGTAACTAAAGGAAATATAACTCAGGTTTTAATTATAGTAAAAAGTGCAGTCTGTCTAGGTTATAGAAATCTAATTATTATATGTCTTGAGAGTCTGAACTGGCGTATTTGAACGTTGATTGGCTAACCTGTAGGTCCGTACTTTCCCAAACGGACCTGGCGTACGGACCCGTACCAAAACAATGCATGTTTTAATAAAGTTATTCCTCGTTTGAGTGGAGACATATAATAAACTCCTTATTAACCTCACAACTCGGTCCGAAATATTTTGATCGAAAGCAAAATATTCTAAAATATTTTGCTTTCGATCTTTTAAGTATACAAATCTCGCACTTCGGGTTTGGTCGGTACGCACCTCGCGATCGGCTAATAAGTGGTTGGTATTAAA
>JAOBAZ010138771.1:0-10948 GCA_026546875.1 Pteroeides caledonicum | reverse complement strand
TTCCCTTTTATCCTGCGAGATTTGACGTCCCTGTTCGCGACAGCTGTATGCACACGAGATCGTAAGGCTCTTTTCCACTCATCGCTAAATCAACACGCAAGCTCGCTGCGATTGCTTGCATCTAATTAAAGTAACTTGTCAAGCATTGTGATTGGAGGAAATTACTCGCAGCGAGCTTGCGAGTTGGTTTTTGCGATGAGTGGGTGTGAGCCTTTATTGTATGTACAAATTCATGCTTTTCTTTTCACAATATACTTGAGATGCCAAAATTGTCGAAAGATCCATTAAGATAACCATTGATGGATCTCAGGATAATTTTAGCCTTTAATTTCGTAATAGGAAATAGTAAGTTCGCATTAACGATACGCTTTTTTTCTTAAAATAACATTAATGTCAGCCATTATCGGGGCTTACCTGGGGAGAGCAGGGGGTTGTCCCGGGTGCAAGGTTGAAAGGCGCTAGCATTTGAATTGTTTCTCGAGAATTTTTTTAGCAAAGTAACAAAGACATACCGAATGGATTTCTGTGTTTTGATGCTCTTATCCAAACACGCGGGATGTTGCGAGATTTGAGGAAAGCATACCGAAACGCGAGCAGACGGCGAGTGTTTTTAGCGTTGATTTTAGCTGAAAAGCTTAAGTAAATTAGTTTAGTATAAATTTTCAGGTGACTATTGATTTTTCTGCATTGTGATTGGTAAAGATTCACTGTGTCAGAACTGGTTAACGAAAATAGTAAATTTCAAGTGAATTTTCATAAAGTTGTGTTGATTAAACTCTTGTACATTTACACTAAAATAATTAGTCGCCTCAGGCTCAATACTTGCATATTAGTAGAAATTAGCTACTAGCGTTCCCTTGCAAATCAAGCAATTTCAGTGACCACTCTATTCGCTATCTGTACGTCAATGGGCAGCGAGTTGCGAAAAACCGCCTTTTTCTGGCAGGTTTTCTTTTATAAATACCAATAAGTTATTAAACATCTTCTAGAATATCATATTATACCTTTGTCTTTCTCAGTAGAACAATTACATTACTTTCTTTCGATTTCTATAACTGATTGTTGATTCTCGGTTCGCGCTCATTAACTATGAGCTTTTAGAAATCTTGGAGCAGGCGAATCTCGGGGGAGTGAAGCTTGATGGTTGCCCCGCGAAGCCCCTGCAGAAAATCCGTGTATGCTTGCCCCGTCCTGCTACGAGACATCAGCACTCCACTCGCCATTATGTTGTCTGCTTTTGTTTGTCTCGGGTAATTGGAAAATGATTTTTCATTTCTTATTGTTTAACGTGAAGGAAAATGTTATGAACCAGTGGGAAATTAACGCAGATGTGTGATTATATCTGCAGGTGGAGACACAGCTTAATTATTTTATAGCGCAAAAACCATTACCGGTACATTACTATATAGATGACATGTCAAAATTATTAATTTCAAATCGCGCTAGTTCATATAAAGTAACACCTGTTTTTGTGAATGTTGACGTTGCTGAGAAATAGTAAAAGCTATAGTGCTTCTCAGAAATAATGTAAAGATGACAGCAACATGTAAAGATGACCATAGCTGATTACAATTGCGGGCGAAAGACGGTTGGGGAGGGATAAATTGAAGCCTCTGCCAGATTTGCCTTCCAATCTTCCACTCCGCCCAACCTTTCATCCGCGCTTCTGATCGGTCATCTTACATATTATTCTAGCGCATTTAAAGGCTTTGCGAAGAAGACTAGAGGTCAAGCTAACCTTAAGCCCCAAAAGGCTATTTATTTACACTGTATTTTATGTAATGTTTCATTCCGCAGCATATTTCGCGTCTCAATCCCGCAGGCCAAACCGCATAGTCTCCCGTTATCGCTGTTGTTTTGAGGGAATCCGTGCGAACACGCAAATGAACAGCGGTTTTCATAAAAAAAAACCGTGGTCGCGCATGGCCACAAATAGCGTGCGCACTAAACAGGAAAAGAATACTTTTCTTGCTCTATTAACCTCACCCACCAAAGCAATATATTTTTGCAGGCGCTTATACAGCAGTCAAAACACGTTTATTTAAACGTTTCTCCTTACGTATACGCCCCCCTCGGAGTTGTGGCGTCGCCTGCTTCACTTAATCCACTTGGGCAACAAAATAGAATAACACGGGGAAAACAATGGCCGAACGGTTTTGTCCATATTTTTTTAGCGAAGTTAAATATTCTAATTCATCGACTCGTGTTTAGGTTTATTTGTCAAAACAACGCTGTCAGTTTCCAACCTTTTCTGTTGCAACCTTTTCTGAAAGTTATTGCCGTTAACATAAATGCTATGTCAAAAGCCGCTAGCAGTTTGTGTAAAGATTTGGTTTGATTAAGCAACAACCCTCGGTAAACGTTAGGCGGGTGAGACTACGAGACAAAGACCCAACCGCCAAGCCAAAACAACATTTAAAATTAAGCAAATGGATGTTTTTCTGTCGGGAACGTTTTTACAAAACACCGATTCGGAAGTCGTTAATAATGACGGGAAAATTTACTTGTCAAAATTGATGCCACTCTAGTCTTGAGATTTCTCGGTGTGTAGTAGAAACCTACTAGCGTTCCCTTGCAAATTCAGCTATTTCAGTTTTTACAAAACGCCGATTCGGAAGTCGTAAAATTTATTTGTCAAAATTGATGCCACTGTTAAGTCTGTTCTGGGCATTAGTTATGCTCACAACAAAAAGGGACCCACAGATTCAAAGTTGCTAAATTTTGCCATCTCATGGACTTTTTTAATTGAAACTGAGAGGCCGGTCGTTCAAAGCTCGATCAACTTAAGCCTGGGTTAGTGAAAAGTGGAGAAGCAAAATTATTTGACGGCTTTTTAACCGAACTAGTGTGAATTATTTTGAGTGTTATGATGCGAACTTTTAACGCAAACACTGGATTCAATACAGTAAAATAAAACAGTGGGTCAACGTTTAATCCTAGGATAGCGCTAAGTTTACCATTGAACAAGTTTAACATTAAACTTTGACTTTCGCCTTCTATGATCTTTCCCTTGCTTTTTGGTGTCTAAGTATTTGACTTCTGCGCAGCCGTTGAGCTAGCGCCGATACTAGTGACTAATTAGCGCCGTGAGGTCAATACCTCCACTTCGGTGAATAATTGTTAATTCTTTATCACCAGCAATCACTAGCAATCGGCACTGCTATGTAAGTGTACTCGCTCCAGTTCTCGAACTGTGCGCTCCAATTCAAGATGGCGGACAATGAGCAATTTCCGCTTTTAACCTACTGATCCCCATATTAACTGGATAGGCAGAGATCAGCTCTTGCGCGACCCCACTGGCCGCCATATTTGTTCACCCAAAGTGAGTTTTATTTTGATTTTATCTAAGGCTATCGTTCACAACGTTTTTGAAATTTTTTGGCAAAGCTAACATGGCGACCAGTGGGATCACGCAACATGACCTGTAGCGTTGTAAGGTATAGCCAATTCAGTTGATATGGAGATCAGTATTTTAACGGCTAGTTAAAGTGCAATTGGCTGCCATCTTTATACGTCATTGTTGTCATAGCAGTGGCTGATACGGCTCCTTGGGCAACTTTAAATGACTACTTCATTTCACTTTTATCAATTTTTATCATTTTGCGCGCTAGAATAATGGCGAAGATATCACTTCTACTATTAGCTGCACCTGTGCAAGCTGGATGACTGATATGACAGGTCTTCTCATTACGTTTATCAAAACTGAATGATCAGAGAAATAGGAATGTTATTACTGCCATTTAACTCAAATATTTGCACGATTAGAAATTGTCTTTTGAAACATTGGTCTTTAGATATTTTACTATATATTATGACTATTATTATATGGGGTACTTAGGAAAATTAGGGAAAGTTATGCGGAATCTCGTTATATTTTTCGTTATTCATGTAAATCCCTGTGTTTCCTGTTGATCCTTTCAAAATCACAGGCCGGGCGACATTGGGGCGACTCGGCCCGAGTCCACGTGGTAAATACGGACGCGCGTCAACGCATATCCACGTATGAATCCACGCCACGCACAATCCACGTAGCCACGTGAAAGCGAGGCGCCGCCATTTTGACAAGGCAACGAGGCGTTGAAAGTACGTCAGTGAAAAGGGAGCGCTACAAAATAGTTTTTAGAGTGTATATATGGTTGGATTTATCGCTTGAGATGTATTATAATCCTCGTCGAAGGTTTGCTATGTGCTTTGGGGACTCATGAAGTGGTTTACATGGTCGATGAGGTGAACATATCTGCAAAAGTCCTCACTCGATACGGATTATAGTGCTCGGGAGGTAAGAGTGATTGCGAGCTATTTCGCCATGTTTTCTGCAATACTCCTGCGATTTCCTCGCATATTTCGTCGTGTATCACAACAAAATTTGTGTACATAGTAATGGTATTGAACTGTCTTTAAGTTGAATTATATTTAGAAGTTTCTCAGGATGAATTGTAAGTGAAAATGCGAGAAAAATAGAGTGATTTCTACATCTGTTTGTGTAAAACAATCACATGTTCACGACAGGCGAATCTGACGTAATTTTATAAAATTTACTAATTTGTCATCCTCAGAACGAAAAGGAAAGGTTATGGTTTGATCCAAAAGCATAACTTCGCCATTCTAAGCGAGGAATATATAACTGCTTCTTCATTTATTTGCTCCTCGACGTTTTAGGAGTGATTTCCCTTGTAAACTATATCCCCTGCCACGCGCTTTATAGCTGTAGTCGTTTTATAGTAGGATCATTCAAAATACGTATAATTTTGTGTAAAAATACCCAGTACTCCAAATGCTAGCGGCATTTCTTGTCAGAAATAAAGCTTTTTATCAATATTCAATAAGGAGAAGGATGTTTCGATATTCGGTCAATTATTATTGAATGAAACCCGTCTTTGGAATTTGTATTATTTCAACCATGGCTTTTGTCATGTCCCGGGTTACCAGTATAGTAGAGCTTTGCCAAGGGCGAAACACCGATGTTTTATTGACAAAAAAGCTTGTTAAGTAATCGATTTTACCTTCTTCTAGTTAAAACATGTAGAAGTTGATAAGGGCTTGAAGGCTTGTTGTCATTACTTCGTTGATGAATATAAATAAACCTAAGAAATCGTGGTATGTGGATTTATAAATCCCTTCGGCGCTACGTTTCATATATAACGAATATAGTGGCGTTGTGTGTTGGATGCACTCGATTGAACCTATAACACCAGAAAAAAACCAGCTCGAAAATGGTTCGTGATAAATTATACACGGGCTATAATTACTTGGCTTCACACACAGTGATGAATTTACGCTGTCCTTCACCGCGGTGTGAAAATTACGCGATTGAAGGCAACAGCACTCACTTTTCGTGGTATATCGCTCATGTTTTGGCTTAGATCTTGTTAGCCACGCGAATATGATCCTTTTTGTAGCCCTGATAAGATCGAAGCTTTTGGTTTGATTTTGTGATGATGAGTATTGTTGACGAAATGGCTGGCTTTCTCTCGCGAATGTCCTCTCAAACGACATCGCGTAGACAACGTAAAATAAAGCAAGCTGTATGCGAAGAGATTTATTTTAAGCGAAACAGGATCAAAACAGTGTCATTGATGCTCTTCTCGACGAATCTAGAATTCGCCTGGCCGAAATAGCTTTTATCTATCCGTTGGACGTAACCAAGGCAAAACATGTGTTTGTGAGAATTTTAAAGCGCTGCAGCTGGCTTGCTGCTGAAAACTGATATTCTAGATATCCAAATTGCTCTTGGCAGAATATGGATATCCCTATTAGTATTACGAAAAGAGGCTTCGAAATCGAACGGATAATTAAAAACAAAAGATGTTGTGTCAAACTACTTTTGTATTGCGTTTTTTGAACCTTTTTACCAACAAACATTTCGACGAAGCCTTTAAGTTTAAAATGCTTCGATTCAATTGCTTGCGATTGATTGGGAACGCGAAAGCAAGGCCTGCAGTGACTTTTGAAACGAAGCGACAGCAGAAGAATTGGAATTCAATATAATATTACATTAAAAGCACGTCTTTGTTTGAAAAACGTGTCCACTCGCTTGTTTTCACTAAAGGTTTTGTTAGTTGGTCGTGGCATTGCGACATAAACAATAACAAACTTGAGATCCTCTGTTACAAGGCTAAAAAGGTAATTTTTTCCCGAAATGGCACCAATCCATTTCAATGCAGGCTGCTATGCCAAGTATTCGTTCGATCAATCGATGTTTCGCCTGTGGTGTTTGTCGTGGCGGGAAGTAAAAATACACGTAATGTCGCTTGCGTTTCGAAAACAACAATAACCGAATACAGGTACCTAAGTAATGGATCCTACCAAGGCATAGGCAAAAGCGATTGCGTGTACTGCGTTGTTGATATTGTTCGACTGGGTAAATTAATCGGTTTTTGTATTTGTTTGTAATCCATGCGTCGCCCTCCCTTTCTTGCTCTTGTACTCGTGAATTGCCTCGGTTTGTTTTGTTCGGTTCGTGGTTCTGTCAAAACATCTGTTTTTGAGGCAGCGTTGTTTGGCAACTGTTTGCTTCGTGTTCACGATCGTTGCTTGTGGTGTGTTTGTGTCACTTTATACAACAAATTTATAGGCGGAATCATATCTGGCCGCGCACATATGGATATTATTTTTCGATGTTTAATTACAACATATTAAAATTGCCAGATCTTATTTCAACCGTTGATTTCTCTCAGGTTTATTTCACTTCTGATTGGATTGTTTGGACGTTTTCCCCAGGGAATCATTTTACTAAGTTATGTATTTATTATAGGGTTTTTCGCTTGTGTTGTTTTAAAATTGCATACTTATTTTATGAACTGAATTAAACTGTTCAGTTGGGATGTCTCAATTATCTTGTGTCATTGCCCCTGTATTTGTCTAATGATTTTTCATTTTAACAAATAGTATTGATATTTTACAATAATGATTGTCATGATTCTGCAAGAAATATGAGTTGTGTCCATTGAGGAACATGTATGGTGTTGCATATTTGGTTGACTAGTTGCACTTCTTGAGGTTGTTCTTTGTTCTGAAAGCATGCTCTTCTCATCAAGACTGTTATCAGTGTTAATATGTAAGATATTTCCTGTGGATGACTTTTTTCCATTGTTTTAATCAGTGTTTCTTATTTTGGGCTTATGTCTGGTTTGAGTTTATGTAACTGTCATATTCTTAGTTATGATTAGTTTTTAGTCAAGTACTCTCCATTGGTTGTCATGTGTCTGAATCTTTGCCAAACCTTTGTTACCATAGAGTTTGTATACAAGATATGTGCTTTTCCTAGTACTGCACATGGTGAAATAGGTGTGATTATTTTATATCTTGAGAGTTTGAATTGGCATATTTGAATGCTGATTGGCTAGCACATGTGTTCATACTTTACAGAACAGACCCAGTGTGGGGGCAAAACACAGTGGAACAATTTTTGAGCAAAATTAAAACAGCAAGAAATGGCTGGTGAACAGGTATACAGACAAAATTAAAATAACAAGAAATGGCTGGTGAATGGGTATACAGACAAACTGCACCTGAGAAATGAAGCAAGCCAGTTACAACACCTAGGAAATCTTGCAACACTGACAAAAATGTTGCCAGAACTTGGGATTGCAGTTGAGACATAATAAACTCTATTGCTGGCTAAAGAATTTTGAATAAAATCTTTTAAGATGTATTGACAGTTGCATTGCGTACATATGATCCAAATGCTATGTTTAGTATGCTGACAAATATATGTTTAGGAAGCTCACAAACAGAATTTGTGCCTGTATGCAGCTAAAATTCGGCAGCTAAAGTCTACAAAGAACAAAAGCCATATAATAGATTTCTTATTAACCCTGTTTGCTCGGTCTGTATTGGAGAGTATTTCCTTGAGTTTTAATGCACATGCGTTGCTCCTTCGTTGCTCCATCTGTATAAAAACCTCAGGCAATACTTTCCCATACAGACCTTGTGCAGGGTTAACAACTCTTTTGTACATGTATTAAGTGTCATAACTTCTCAGTGGTCTTTATGTTTGAAAATAGAAAGTGCAAACATGCTTACATTGCTAATAATAGGTCTAGGTGGTTTCTTGGTTAACCATTATTTATATTAACTCATTAATGATGAAGACTCTCTCTGTGGCAAGTAAAGTTGTCTTTTTAACACAAAGTAACATGATATAACAGGTTGCATTAATGTGCATTGGTCAATAATTAATTGGGCAATGTGCCCAAGAGATAAAGGAAAACTCTGGGCAAATATTGATTATTTTTTATGAATTAGCCTAATGATTATAGTTTGTTTTTACTGTCAATTTTTCATTTCACACCTTTCCAACTTTTTTAAAATTGTTTTCAAGTCCCAAGTTTGGTGGCTCCGATTTCAGTTGCCAGCAAAATGGCCTACTATATAAGAAAGTAAAACTGTGTCACCCAGAATCACCCAAATTATTCAAGAGAATGTCAATGGTTCACTAGTTTGGTGTAATTTGCACAAACACTTCTCACAAAAGGATGAGAATGAGTTATTCTTGATTTTGTTAAAATTTTGACCTTGTGACACTATGCCACAAATTACTACAGATTTCACTGACATGGAATGTGTGTAAAAAGCAATTTTCAACACCAAAAGATTTTACTCTGGGTAAAGCCAGACGATTTTAGTCACCCAGGGAAAGCCTCCTGTGGGCAATATCTCAATATGCCAGTGCTGTGAGATGATTTTACACTTACAAGAGAAATTCTCTGCTGGCATTGGGTTAATTAAGAAACAAGTGGTCTGTTGCATTTATATTGTGCTAATTTTGCCATGTTGATTTCATAATATATCATAAAAATTTTATAAACTGGTAAAACAGTCTAGTGTTTGAGAAATAGGATATGACATGTTCCATTTTATTCATTTATTATGGGTTTAGGTATATGCACCTAGCGCATGTGATCTGCTGGAACTCTCACAAATTTGGATGCTTTTTACCCATAAAGTTTTTCTTTGTTTTTAGTGACATTTAATGTGTGTTGGTTTACAAAGTCATTTTGCATGTAATCTCAAATGTCTGGAATACCAAAAGTTTTTGATATAAGAAATAATGTGTTTTTGCAATTTGTCTGTGTAAACTCTTCATTTTTTTTTTGATAAAATTCACTATTGATATAATTAAAGGATTGGGTTTCATAAACCTTTTTTTATGTGGGGTGTTCAGTTTTCTTTTTTTGTAAAAAAATTACCAAATCTACTTGTCTGTATTATAAGTACACATGACAATCTGTCTATTGCTGGGTGGTTTAACTTTAAAATCTAATCTGTTTGCCAGGCAGTCTATCTTAATTTATGACTAGACAATATTACTCTGTCAATGCATGCCAATTTTAATGATTTAATGTGCCAAAAACTGAAAGATGATTTTCCTTTAGATACACTGTAACACATATGGATTGCTATATAGTTGCAATCCATAAATATAATTTTCTGTCAGACCATATACGTTTGCAACCATTTTTGATCCTGTGTGGCATAGAGGTTCTCCCAATGTTAAGTAAGATTGGCAGGCATTAACAAGAGTAAAATACTAAAGGTCTGCATTATGCATTAAAGAGTTAAAAGAGATAGGTTAACCCATTATAGCATAGACTAGCACATCCCTCTGAGTGTTGAGTAAAATCATCTGGTGTTAGCCCTAGTGAAATACTAAAGGTGGATGTTGTGCAAAAAGGGTTATTTTATTAACATTTTCAATACTAAAGATGAATATACTTGCCAGAGGTATTCCCTGTCGTGTTTCTGTTTACTGGAAAAAATTAAATTTAAGTAAAATTGATTATGGTGACAACAGGTTTATAAAGTGGTTAGTAAAGTGTGACTGACGTATTGTAAAGCACCCAGTATTCAAAGTGTGAAATAGGTACTTCTACAATGTTGTAAGCAGTACTTCTGCCCTACCTGTCACCTTGATAAATAAAATCTTAACATGAACCAGAGTAAAATAGATCATATAAATCATTTTTTTTGGTCTGGTGTCCATTTCTTTTAGATAGAGATGTCGATTACTGTAAATATTCATTCATTTTGTGTTTTCTTCATGTAATTAGTAATAATTTAGCATAGGACCGCACAATGTGCCAATTAGTGGCCAGTTTCAGGCCTTACCATATGAGGCACGCAATTGCACCTGCCTCAAATGATCCAGGTACATGTTTTACCATGTGCCTTATTTGTTTTGTTGCATGTCTCGCACAATTTTGACACAGACAAAAATTTTGAAATACATGAATTGAAATAATTTGAGTAATATTCTTTATATTCAAATTGTTGTCTATCTTGTATCTGTAAAATAAAAAAGCGAAGGGGCCTTAATGTTGTTCCAAGAGGGTTTCAATTTGAAACATTGATTTGCAATTGATTGCAATTGTGTGTATTTTGACACTTAAAAGGTAAGCCATACGAGACATAGAAATATCAAGGAATTATTTTATTGTTATCAGTTTGCAGTTAAACCTATGAAACTTATAAGCAAGTGTTGTTGACTGTGTCAGAAGTTCTTATAATAACATTGATATTAAGTTTATATTTATTATTAAAATAGCCTTTTCTAAGTTAGTGCTAGGGTTGTTTTAATTCTAAACTTGTTTTCTGGTCTCTAACTACTCCTATATATAGAGGATTTAATTGCATGCCTCACTGTAACAGAAGCATGTCTGCAAATTGCTTATGACCAGGCTTCAGCAATTAATAGGTTACTGGTAATAATTGTTCTAAAGTTTGCTGATATTTTCCTGTATAATTTGAGAAAGTCTATTTTAGCACAAACTGTTGTCACTGAAACCATACCAGGTTAAATAGTTATTATAATCAGTCTGTATAATGATAGTATAGTCATAGTCAAGTCAATAGTTTTAATGTTGTCTATTGTCTCATATAAAATAGAAATTCTATTTTTTGCTAAATTGGTTTAGTTACCAGGTTAAATAGTTATTATAATATGTTA
>JAOBAZ010138660.1:0-10948 GCA_026546875.1 Pteroeides caledonicum | reverse complement strand
GAGGTGGTGGTGGTGGTGGTGGTGGTGGTGGTGGTAGTAGAATAATTAGAAATAAAATGCATAGACATCCCAAATTTTGGTGTTACAGTAACAGATTCATTCCCAGGTTCTTTAAACAGAATTAAAATAAGGCTCAAACTTTGCCACTAATAAGATAACATGATATACAGTAAGAGCTCCACTAACTACATGTATGAATGGTTAAAAAAAATGCTTGCAAGTATGTTATGTCCAAATGACACATTGATAAACATAACTAACTAGTACAAATTAAAGCAAAAAGGTACATGGTAAACTGCCAATGTGTGAAAAGTCTTGCTGACATTTTGGCAAAAACCTTTCATCAGAGCAAACTGAATATCAAAAGTAAAATGTTGGCCACGGTTACATTTGAGTCTGGGGTGTGTTGTGTGTAGATGAAGTAGAGGACTGGTGGAGGTTATAAATCATTTATTTTTACCATCATCCAACAATGCACTGGCCCACACACTTTACACCTTGGCTGCCATTGGTATGGTTGGTACTTACCATACTTTAAGTTTGTTGTTGTTTGCAATTGTTATTGCTGCCAGAAATGGGAAGTCTTGAAAAGGGTCTGGACTGCCATAAGGCAGTCTGTGCTTTATATTTTACATTTCTGGCATCAATGTTAATTGCAAACAACAGGAAAGCATGCTCATTTTCAAATGCAGACACACACACATACACATATGCACACACACACTGTGCTTGCTAGATTAATTTTATATTCTGTTAATTATGCCACTTTCTTACCTGATAGGGTCCTTGGAGATCTGGTTGTAGGAATTTCTACTCTTTACTTTCAAAGTTTTGGTACTACGCAGCTTACTACCTCCATTTTGAGATAAATGTTCTTTCTTGTTGTGTTTGTTTAACATTGACTCAACATTTTTTATTTTCTCCTAATTGAAATTGTACATTTAACAGATTAATCTACACTGTTCTGTAAGCATTAGGAGCAATGAAATAACATAAAACATACAGTACAGTATGTCATAGCAAAAGCCCTATGGTACAATTGATATAATATTACAAGGGCACTCACAATGTTTTCATGGCAAAATTTAATGAGACCTCGTACACTTTTTGAAAACTGCAAAACACAAAGCCAGGGGCATAGAAAGCAAGTTCAAGTTCGGGGGGGGGCACAAATGTTTTGGTACTTTTATCAATAATAATGGTTACTAGGTACTGTACCATCAACACAATTATTGTAAATCAACATTTTTTTAAAAAACACCTCTAGTCCTCTACCCATATACCAAATCACAAAATCACACTTTTTGCAAAAATACAATATGCTGAACTGAGAGCAGTGTGGAGCAGGCATATATGGCAAATATCTGTAATTTATAATAATGATACTCTACTATATCTTAACTCCCTGTTGTTCTTTAACCCATACACCATGTGATGGGATAATAATGCATTCTGCTGCATTTTTTCAAACAATACTTATACATTTCTTTCAAATCAGTTCAAAATAAAAATGTAAATATTTGACTTGGACACGGAATACCATATTACAAAAGAATATTTAAAAAGCTAAGGACAGTCAACTTGGTGGGCCACTGGTTATGTGCAACTAAAAGTGTAGTAGCTTGTAAGCCATATCACATGAATCTCATACACATTCCAGACACAAAAGTATGCATTATGCAACAGAAAAATTCATCACACAATTCTTAACCTAAGTTAGTCATTGTTGCAAAATCTTGTAAAATTTAGTCAGATCTGTGCATTTTAGCAATAAATGTACTCACTGTATATTTGCAGTGATCAGGCCAACATATTTATATGATTAACCCTCTATGGACACCCACTGAACTGCAGGACAGCCTGGCAGGGGAAGAAGGGAAGTGACTAAGATACATACATGTACAGACAATCTTTTAGAAGATTCTGGCATGGCTAACTCTACAGAGCTGGAAACTGCTGTGTTGAATAGAGAGTGTTGAAAAATGTGTGTTAATGATGTGGTGTGTCCTAGCAGACTGCTGCAGTGAGTGAGTACCCCCTAATATGGCTAAAATTTTCTATAAATTGTAACTTAAGTATGTATAAATGTAATAATCTCCATCTAATCTTCTCTAATACTATAACCATAGTTACCAAACACAATGCTCTATAATAGGTCATGATTGAATACAAAAACCCATAATCTTTTAGACTTTTACTTTTCTTTTTTGTACATAAATTATAAAGAATTTTCTCACAAATGCTTCGTACATCTTCTTGAACTTAGTTGAAGAATCTTGTAATAAACTTACATTATTACATATTGATATTCCAGTTCAAATTGCATTTAAACAAGAAAACGAGAAGTTGTCACTTCCAATAAATGCATGAATTTAGTTTATTTTGATGTGCATTTGATTTACTTGCTCTGGTTACCACAGCAACACAGAAGCTTGGTGAATGAACAATTGATTCGTAATTCTGAAACAAGGTCTAATTTGGAAATTTGAACTGCATGCTGATGCTATACAATCATGTTAAGACTAGTCAACCTCTCTAACCTGAACCGATGACTTTTTATAAATCTGATAGGAGACTTCTTCTAAGCGATCCAACGCTTCGACGCACCGTGTCACCATTGTGATTGTTGTCGCTCGACCATCTTGATTTTGCATACACTATTTCAGCATTTGGAAAGCCAAGGAAGGACTTGATTATGTGTCCTTGGCAATCATCTCTTATAAATCTATAAGCTTTCATAAATCATTCAGAATTGCAATGCGTTAAACTACTCCCAAAGTATTTCGTTCAGTTGATCAATGGAATCTCATACCCAGTCATGTTTATTATTCATATATGACATACTTTGTTTGCTTTAGCGAATACCTGAGGAGCGTTGAGCTGTCATGGCCACACTTTCCCGCCAAATTAATCTTGCGGTTACGGAAGCACTAAAAATAGCATCGTTAACATTCCGGAGAATAACGAAACATGATTGCGCGTTTGTCATTGGTCCATATTCAATTCCCCAGCTGGTCGGGGTTTTCCGAGGCATTGAACTAAAGCGCTGAGTAAACCACAGCTTTTGTTGACAATATTTCGATCTAAAAAGTGAATTATCGACACAGAAATGGCTTTTCATGTTAACGTCGATGCTCAGCAAAAAAAAGTGGCAGGGAAAGCAAAGGAATCAAGAGTAGACGAAGAAGAGAAAAAACAAAAAACGCAAAAAATCTCAGATTCAGCGAAGTAAGTAAAAATTGTATATATTTGCACAGTGCGACACGAACGTCAGAGTCAGATAAATCATAACAACATACATTTCAACATTTCCAGACCAATGCTTGAGGAACAAGCGCTCCTGAGAGAGAAGCTAAAATCTGCTCCAGCGTGGAAAAAAGATTCGTCATCGAAGAAGAAACTGCAACCTGTAGTAAGTAAAACGTTTAAATTGAATAATTGATTTGGCGATCGTATTTAATAACCTCTTGAAGACGCAGAGCTTTTTTACTTTTTCAATTTTTGAATAAGACAGATATTTCTTAATGAATAGCTGTACAGATGTTCCTTTTTTAACTGCAACTTTGTGTGAAATATGTATTATTCACACGAAGTAGCCAATTGTTTCAAACACCTCTAGATCGTCTTTAAAACCGCGTGGTCCATTGCTTCGTATACATTATAATATTATAACAACATATAAACATCTACTTCCGATTTGTCAGCGGGGAAGACCTGAAATACGGCGCCAAGAATCCCAAGGAGGGGATGTTTGTTTCTAACCAAAAGATATCCACTAAACTGTTTTTATTCTGTGGCGAAATATTTAATCTTTTTACAGCTAATATGCGTTACCATTGTACACCGTGACTTCATATTATTAAATGATGAGGTATTTTCAATTTTGTCGTTTAGTTTATTAATAATAGAACTACAAGAACAAAACAGGACAATCTCTTTTTTATTCATACCGGCTTTATTGTGGTTGAGTGAATGCAGCATCTATTTTATAAAAAATTATTTAGTTTCGTTATTTTGCCTTGACTAGCAGCTGCTACTTATCGTTGTGTTCATCTGTCATCTTTATATCGCATTTATAGTGAACGCATGCTCGATTTTATTTATTAAAATGAGCGAGGGATATGGCCGTGAACTTCTGAATAATTGTTGATGTTTGTTGACTGCAGATTGTTCTTCTTCACCTTATAAGGAAATGATAGTTGTACACACTAAATTCTTGCGTCATAACGTTTTACATTATGAAGAAGTATGATTTTAATTTGGTTCATGAGAAGCTGCGAGACGTTTTTTTTTGTAAATTATGGATTTGAAAGTATCAACATGCCATTTGATAGCACTCTGGGAAGCTAGGTTGAAAATGTTCAAACAATGTGTAAATATCACATTATGTCGACTATGTGTAAAATAAACTGAATATTATCACTGAATTTGAAAGATTTGTGTACAGTTGAATAATTATTGGATATACACTGTACTGTCTAGGTTGGAAAATATAACTACAAGGATGGTAACATCTTTTTTTTGACTCAGTTGTGGGAGACTAGGGAAACAAGATACAAAAGAAAAGCACTTCGATCAAATGTAATTCTGTTTAATTGCCATGTTGACTACAAAGCTAATTTTAAAATATTATGTTGTTAGTTACATGTGCATGCAATGTAATACAGATCAAATATTACAGATCAATATAATATAGATCAAATATTTATTTTTTAGGTTGTGAGACCACCTTCCCCAAATTTGAATGCTGCAGCCTCTGTTGGTTCAAAACAAGTTAGTTACACTACTGTCTCACAGGTAAAATTAACTATATAGTATATGCCACAACTTAATACCCTGGATGAAGATTTTTTGAGATTTTTTGATTTTGTAGCAAAATCTACATCCATCTTCTCCTCCACATCGACGAAAAACACCTTCAAGTTCACCTTCTGGGTCTCCTGGTCCAAGCACACCTAGAAGTGCTTCACCAACATTGTTATTAGATATCCAAATGGCAAATGAAAACAAACAAAAAGTGGAAAAAGCAATGAAAGTTAGATTATATCTTTTACAACAAACTGGCCCAAACTCTTTCTTGATTGGTGGAGATTCACCTAGTCATAAATTCCGTGTGATGATTGGACCTCAGGTAAACAGATAATTCTGTTATTACTATATTACAATTGTACATATGTAACCTAAGCATTTTGTTAAAGTGATATACGTTGTGTAGCTGCATATAGATACACTACCACAAAATCAATTGATGCATGTTCAAACATTATTATCTGGTTAATATTTTGCACACCACTTTATACATAATAATCAAATTTATGGTGGTGCCTTCAATTGTACATTTGTACCTAGTACAGGTAAGTGGTTAGCTATAGATTTTACTCTAGATAACTAACAATTACAGTACAGGGTATAGGAGTCAAGGAAAGCCCTGCTTGCATTGGGTGAAACTTAATCTATGTACCACAGTGCTGCTTGCAAATGGCCAATTTTCTCTCTGCAAGTAAAATTATCTGGAATTAGCCAGAGTAATTTACCAGTAAGAGGCCATTTGTGTTCAGGCATGTGGTTTAAAAGAGTCTCATGGTACTTGCTTCTTAACCCATTGCCTACAGAAGGTTTCCCTGGGCAAGTAATTTTTCAGCCGTTGGCAAAAGTAAAACCAGTTTAGTGGCTCTTCGCTGCCAGCATTGCAGTGCATGGATTAATAAGTAGTCTTTTGTATTGACAGCTGGTGGTTTTCCCTGGAAAGTAAAATTGTCTGGTGACAGACAGAGTAAAATCTGTGTACTGGGTGGTTATAGCCATTTTGCAGACTGCAGTGCATGGGTTAAAAAGGATAGGAGGAATAGGATAAAACACTGTACATCACAACTTGTATTGCCCACTAAGAGGTTATAAACAAATATAAATTATAAAACTAATACTTTTTTGGCATATAAAACTTTATGACACCTTTTCTTAATTTATAGTTTTTATATAGTGTAATTATTATACTAAATTAGGTAGCTATTCTGTTGTGGGAGTATATCCGGTTCTAGCTTCCTGTCATATTTAATTTTTTTGTTGCTTAACCTAAGAATAATTTTATTAGTCAGGTACATGTACAGTACTTGTATTAAGTTGTCATAATAAATTATATGTAATTATGTTGTATAATAAATATACAGGTACCTGGCACTGATGGACACTCACTATACTAACTGCAGTATTAATTTTTTAAAAAATATTTCAGAGTTGTAGTTGTGGTAAAGGGCCTTTCTGTGTTCATCTACTCTTTGTAATGCTTCGTGTATTTAAAGTCCGTGATAATGATCCTTTGCTATGGGAAAAGCAACTAAAGAATTATGAGGTAAGGTACTGTACTGTGTCATGCATGAACTAAGTTTTTGTGAACTAAAATTTTACCTTTGATTACTGGTAACCTATGTACCACATTGCCAGCTACTGTATAAATTGGCTACTTATTGCTGATTTTCTTCAGGGGACAGGTATAAATGCCTAAAAAATTTTTCTTACGCAGGTTCACTCTCTATGGCCAAATTAATATGATACTTATTAAACTTTACCTTTAAAACCTTCAGCTCCCTCTGGGAGTTGCCAGCTGAGGTTCAATGGTGTTCTGTTACCCAGGTTCACAACTCAGCAATGTTTGGTGTCACTTTTATTTGTTATTAAATAAACTTGATTTCATGGATTAACATTGCAAACATTACCAGTATTAAACATTAAGTGTGTTGAATATCAATTCATGGTATAGATTGTTGATCCATTGGAACTACTTTAGCACTATAATACTGGCTTCTCAATATAAATTGTGTGATTGCACACAAATGCATCATGCACATACATAAGCCATTGAACAATAATAGAAGGCGGCTAGAATACTGGCAAAGATTTGGCCCCAGTGGAACTGACCACATGTTACTATGCGCTTTGTTGGCCAAAAGTAACAGCCATAAGTTAAAGATATTCATGTCATACAGGGTTGGAATAATATCCAAGAATAGTAATCATTTATACATGTATAAACTGAAGAGAACAATGGCCAAACCTGTGTAAACTGTATATAGTGAATAGTTTGTGCCAGGAATAACAAAGGAATTAAAAAACATCTGATTGAAATTACAAGGCAAAAAAAGATGCACAATGCAGACTAGTACCAAGTATTATATTATTTTACAATGATAACATTGTAAAAGTGCTGGTATATATGTCGAGGCACTTGGCCAAAGTACAGGTCATCAGATTGCCATCAAACTTGAGAAAGCCAAGTCCCAAAAAGAAATGGATAGATGTCAAAGACTTTGAGAATCCTTGTACAGTAACTAGATGAAAAAAAAACCTGACTAAAAAGTAGAAAAAAGTAGAAAAAAAGGAGACCCAATTGTACATCTAGCCTTTTTAATTGAATCATGCAAAAAGCTGTTACAAACTGCTTAATATGAATTACAGTAGCCTCGAACCCAAGCAAGTTTATCAGTGACAGTATATGAGATGCAAATTAACCACTCACACTAGTTTTCACATTGAGAAGCTTGGCTATGGTCCCCTCGGGTGAGTGAAACTTGTCGTCTAGTCTTCTAAGATGGAGTAAAACCTGAAAGTGGCCAAGAGTGAAATCTGAGAGCACTGAGATGCAATTGCACACATCCCTTGGCATTTGCCACAGATAATCAAGTTTCAAATTTTTTGCCATGTACTGTACCTTATTTGTTTTATCACACACCTTGCCCAAGTTCAACACCAGACAAAAAGTGGCTTGAGATCCCTTAACCCTTTAACAGTGGGAGGTTTTCCCCTGAGAAATAAAATCGTCTGGCATTAGACAGAGTAAAATCTGTAAAAAGTGGCCAGCTCCAGCAGGAAACGGCCACTTTAATTTTCACTGATTTTATTCTGGCTAATGCTAGAATATTTTCTTCACCCGAGGTAAAACTCTGGAAATGGGTAAATTGACATAAAAAATGTTTAAATATGAAAATTCATGGTTGAAATGGAAACTTACCTTTATTTATTATCATGTGGGGCTCATTCTTTTTTAACATATTTGGGGTTGTACTATACACTGTGTTGCTCTTTTAGGTTGAAATGCTCTTTCACAAATTCCATGCATCAGTGAGTTCAAGAATTGGAAGCAAAAACAAATTGTCTAAAAGCAAACTTAACCACCGCCGTAGCCCTGGTGGCTCTCCTTTATCCAGCACAGGTTTAACAGGAGCTACCTTATCAATTGGTGCATCTCACAGAAATGATGAGGAAGTTCAGTGTCCTATATGTTTATTAGATATGGTTGAAGGAGAGAGTCTTACTATTTGTGATGGTTGTAATAACAGTTTGCATCAACATTGTATGGCAATATGTAAGTATAGGTAACAAGAATCATATGTGTAATTTATTGAAAATAATTTGAGAGCTGCTATGCCATTTTACTAACAATCATGTATAACAACTGTAATGGTATACCAGGGTATTACATGTAAAAATGAGGAAGACCAATATTATCTAGTGCGCAGCTGTGCAGGTCTCTTTGTAGATTTTATTCTGGCTAATGTAAACAATTTACTCGTGCAGGGAAAACACTCTGCTAACAATACTGTAGGTTAAAGAGAGTTTTAACATTGGAACTTTGAACCTCAGTCATAGTGATTGACCGCTAATGGGTATCAGGCTGATATTTGCCTTATCGGTAGACAATCGGCATCAGTAATTTACAGGAATTTACCGATTATCTAAAACCGATTGTTGAAAAAATTCACATGAACACAGTACTAAAAATTTTAAAAATTATATATATCGCCATCAATTTTCTTTGAAAATCCAATGAAAGTATCTAAAACAAGAGACAGATATAATGATTTAACATGATTTTTTAACATGATACATATATGAAATTTTGTTTTTGTACAACTATATATGTTTGAATAACAATCTGTAATTGATGTGTATATATAGTTCTGACTGTAACTGTATGCTGTCCACTGGCACTATCAATTAAGTCATTCTTTCATATGAGCAATATGACAGATACAGTGTAATTATCGTACACTATGTCTATGAATCGTTACAACATTTGGCATTCGCAGCGTCAGAACAAGTAAACAACGTTCTAAAAATTTATGACGTCATCTTTATTTGATCAAGTAATCAGTCAAATTATGACGTCATCGAAAATCGGGTTCGAGTGCTGTGTGAAAAATCGGTACTCAGTCGGCATATTGTTGTAAAGGATGTTGTTTGTATTAGTCAAAAAATTAATAATTTAGCCTAGTCTTCACGTAAATAAAATTGCAAAATAACTCGATATACGACATCACAGTGTTAAAATAATAAATAATAAGTTAGCCGTTTCTTTCACTTCAACACACTGCAATACATCGACTACACACAATTATAACAGTTTTAAGTATTCAAAAAGAAAAGTGATACGATTACCTCTAGTCTTCTGTGTTTATGTTTATTTTAGGGGCCGGTGAATGTAAACGCCAGAAAGAAGTTTTAGTATGTCCTCTTTGTCGCAAAGTTTGGCCTATCAATAAAAAGAAAGGAATTGAGGAAAATGAAAAAAGGTGCATATTATATGTTTTTAAGGTTATTGGCTTATAGTTTCGTGTTATTGGTTTATACTGTCCGACCGCGAGTAACATAACGCGAGTTGCAAGTGTCGGTTAGTGAGTCTTCTGCGAGTGCCGAGTGACGATTAGTGAGTTATTTGTGAGTATCGAGTATCAAGTCACTTGCGAGTGTCGAGTAACGATTAGTGAGTCATTTGTAAGTGTCGAGTAGCGGGTCACTTGCGAGTAGCGAGTGTCGAGTCACTTGGGAGTGACGAGTACTGAATCATTTGCGAGTGTCGAGTAACGAGTGGTGAGTCATTTGTGAGTATCGATTAGCGAGTCACTTGCGAGTAGCAAGTTTCGAAGAGCGAGTAATGAGTCATTTGCGAGTGGCGAGTCACTTGTAAGTGGCGAGTACAGAGTCATTTCCGAGTGGCGGGTAACGAGTAGTGAGTCATTCGTGGGTATATAGTTAGGGAAGATAGGACCAGAAATGGTGGTGGAGTTGGTATCTACATACGTAAAACTATAAGACATCAGTAAGTTAACCGTAGTTGTTAGTCTTTCATTGACAGTTTATTCGAAAATTTTTATGCCTTTCTGCAACAGAATTTACGTTCATTATTTCATTGATTTGCAATGTATTAATGTGTTAATGTGTTTAAATCTGTCTTTTTATATCTCTATATATGTAGAACTACTACATAATGTAGAGATCTAAATCTATATTAGCCTGGCAGTCGGCCGTTTATCTAATATTACAAAGTATGTCTTTTATTCAAGTTTAACATGCGATATGTAAACTGTTTAAGGTGCTTATGACATGAAATGTTTTGAGGGTATTCCGTTAGTTCGCCACAACAATTTCATGTCATGGGCACTTTAATATAAAATAGCGTAAAAATTTCCTGCAACGTCAAATAGCGAGATGAATTACTGAATGTGAGAAGATTTGATGACGCATCAAACGAAGGTTCTTTTTTTTAGGCTTCGCAGTCCCTTTTTTACGTGAGTACGTGACATCAGAAGCAGGGATAACTCTGTTCGTGTAACTCAAGCTACGCAGTTGTAAATGGAAAGCACGTGGAAAGCTATTAAGAAGCCTAAAAACTTTGTTTTAACAATTTCTCTCGTTTTTTCCTGCTATTATCATGTACTTGCAAAGTTAAAAATATTACGTGACCCTGCTTCTGATGTTTCTGTTTATCCGTAAATAATACTATGAAAATATCTCAAAAATTGAACAAGATATGAAGGCAATAACCATTATTATCATTCACATAATTATATTCTCGATTCTCATTGGCTAATTTGCCCACAGATAACTGGTGCAGATAATACGTCAGCTACGAATAATTGGTACGAACAGTTTATAGAGCATGCGCACTTCCTAC
>JAOBAZ010138549.1:0-10950 GCA_026546875.1 Pteroeides caledonicum | reverse complement strand
GATGTTGATCCTGATATATCAATATCTCCACATTTTAATTGTCCTGATGTTATGGACTTTCCATTTTCATCTTTCTTGTTTGTGATTCCTATTTCTTTGTCGCCATCTTTTACTTTGAAAGACTTTTCATTTTTAGATGTTGATCCTGATATATCAATATCTCCACATTTTAATTGTCCTGATGTTGTGGATTTTTTATTTTCATCTTCCTTTTTTGTGATTCCTACTTCTTTGTTGCCAGCTTTCAATTTAAACGACTTTTCATTTTTAGATGTTGATCCTGATATGTCAATATCTCCACATTTTAATTGTCCTGATGCTGTGGACTTTCCATTTTCATCTCGTTTTTTTGTGATTCCTAATTCTTTGTCGCCGGCTTTCAACTTGAACGATTTTTCATTTTTAGATGTTGATCCTGATATATCGATATCTCCACATTTTAATTGTCCTGATGTTGTGGACTTTCCATTTTCATCTTTCTTTCTAGTCATTCCTACTTTTTTGTCGCCAACTTTTAAATTTAGCGAGTTTTCATGTTTAGCTGTTGATCCAGAAATAGCAACATGTTTTGCTTGGACGGTTCCAGATGTAGTCTTTTTACCAGTATTTGCATCCTTTACTGAATCCATTCTTGTTTTAAATTGTCCAATGCCGGCATTGACAGATTTAGAATTTTTTGAAAATGAACCAGAAAGTTCAGCATCTCCTTTTTTAATATTTCCGGATGTGAATTTCTCCCCTGTTTTTTTATCTTTATTTCTGGTAAATCCAGTTTGGAAGTCAGATATTTTTGTTTGAAACGAAGTCTTTTCTTTTGATTTTGACGCGTTTAGAGCGAAATTTTCAGTTTCAATGGAGGCGCCGACACCGTTTTTCCCGAGTGATGTCCCAAGAGCGCAATTTTTAGTTTGCAAATTAAGATCGATATTTTTCTTGGAAAGCCCAAGGCCAAAACTGTTTTCGCCATTTTGCAGAGACGCAGACATTCCTGATGAGCCAGCAGACAGTGCAAGTTGTTTGCCGTTGTGCTGAATATTTCCACCAATCTTTTCTTTTGAGGCCGAGAATCCTGCACCAGTTCCATTTATTTGTAACTGTGCGCCACATCCTTGTTTGGAAACGTTTAGATCGAACCCGAAGTCCGATTCATGTTGTTTAGTTATTACGGAATGTTTCGTGTAGTCAGTATTTACAGAATTCTTTATCTCATCAGAGACGACACCTGAAAATGATGCAATTGTTCCGTCGTGTACCATTTCCATGGACTTTTTACTCTCATGAGCTCCAAGTTGGAAACCACTTTTGTCTATTTTCAAATTGAATCCTGATGTTTGCTGGTCTCTGTAACTATGAACTTTTTCTGAGATAATATTTTTAGCAAAGTCTCCAACATCTCCGTTTGCTGTAACTGAGGCGCCTTTTAATTTCAGCGTCCCGACTTTTAACTTGTCTTTATTGATTTGGCTTCTACAGTGAATGCCACTTGGTTTTTCAACAAAGCTACCGACATCAGAGTACTGGTTTATTCCAAATTGATTTGGAACAGGAAAGCGTGGATTAAATCCAATTTCAACTGATTTACCATGTCGGTCTACTTCACTTTTTCGGCTGATTACGTTCAAGTTTTCAATGTTACCAGTTATTTCGTCCGCAGCTAGATTTGATGCTGCTATGTTGACATTTTTTGCGTTAGCGAAATGAACTTTCCCTTTGACATTTAAGTTTTGGTTGACGATGCGCTTGTCTTTCGAGTATGCTTCTTTTGTTGACACTCCAACCGATGAGAGTCCAATGTTTATAGCCCAACTGCTTTCTGACGTTTGACTGTTTAACTCTGCTCCTTCAAAGTTCACATTTTCGGCATCGATAAACATGTTTTGAGCATCTACAGCCATTCCGTTTTCCACATTAAAATTTTTGGCTTCGCAAAATATAGTTCCTCCAACGTCTAGTTTCACTCCAGCTAAACTTGATTGTGTACCTTGTTTATTTTCTGCTCCAATCGATAATCCTTTGTCTAGCGAGAACGAAATTCCACTTGAGTGGCTCTGCTGTGATTTTGATAAAATCCTGTCTTTAAACAGAACAGTTCGTTTTGCTTTGAGTCTCAAGTCGCCTTTTACGGAACAATTTGTCCCAGTTACCAACATATCGGCATTTTCCGAAGTAATGCTCATTGTTCCGCCTGCTTTTAAGTTCGATGCATGATGCTCCTCTTTTTGTTCGACCGTCTTTTTTGTCCTAAACCAATTTTTACGAACTTTAACCTCTTCACGAACTGTTATTTTGTCTTTGATGATCACATTTTGTTTTGCAGAGATTCCAATATTTTTGGCTGCTTTGATATCCACCGCTGTACACTCGACCTTTCCTTCCTCTGCCACAATCGCAACATTCCCGCTTGATGAAGATATGGACGAGTTTTTAACGGTGGAATAAGACGATGAACTTGCTGAAGAGCTAAAAAATCCGCTTTTTGACTCCTCTTTTGTATGTTGTTTTTCTATGCAGTCTACAATGACGTTTTTCTTTGCCTTGATAGCTGCTAAATTACCGCCATGAACTGAAGAGCCTAACATCGAAACTGACCCTTTATCTGCAACAATGACAACTTTATCGCCAGCGCCAATATTAGATGATGTCGCATTAACGTCTCCCTCACTTGATTTTAAAGAAACGCTCTTTTGGGAGTAAATTTCCGAGTTACTTGCATTCAGTGAATTTTTGGATGTTATTGATGCCCCGCCTTCGTAATTTAATGTAGAGTCTCTGATATCGACAGATTTTGCCTTCAGAGCCAAGTTGTAAGGTTGTCTTAAAATACATCGTGATAAGATAATGTCCTGATCTGTTACTTCTAAACCAAGTTGATCACTTATTTTTAAATCTCGATACACGCCGTCATTCTTTAACAGATGGTTTACCTGACTGATTTTATCTGTTTTCATATGCAAACTTTTGAAGCGATGATCCGCTTTCCTCCTCCACCACGACCCCTGGTAAGTTAAATCAATTCCAGATTTAGCTTCAATCTGTGCTTGCTCTGCTTCAAGCTTCCCAACAGTCTTGACCTTTCCTTCCGTTGATTCGACATTTAATAATTTGCTTGTTACTTTACCCACAATAACGTTCTCTTTCCCAGAAATAAGTGCGCTTGTTGCATCAACATTTTCTACAGTTGCTTGTCCACTCGCATTAACAATTAATCTTTCTCCAGTTTTTAATCCTTTGGCATGGACGTTTTTGCCTTCAATAATAGCCTCATCTGCTTCAATATCGACGGCTTTGACATTTTTATTGGCCGATTTTAATTGAACGATGTTGTTGCTTTTAATATTTTTCCCAACTACGTCACCTTCGCTTTCCAATATGACATAATCAGACCTGATATGTTCGGCGTCAACAGATTGTGCTCCTGTGGCCTGTAACGTCTTAGACCTGATGTCTTTCATCGATACCTTATCCCCCTTCATATACGCTGACTCTGCAGATACATTTTCGAGTTTCATATTTTCGGCAACCACCAGCACTGATATTGCGTTTTTCTCTCGTTTGCTCATGTTAAGCTCTTTGGATTGCACAGCAATGTCAACTGCACCTACAAAACCTTCATCCCAAAACAATTCCTCAAAATCTGCTTCGTAAACAGAATCTGAAATAGTAACACCTTCAGAAAAGCAAAAGCTCCCAGTTTCATGAACACCTTCTTCATATTTCTTTGTTGTCGATGATTCAGAAAAACCAAAGCGTTGTTTCAAGGATTTCTTGGATTTGATTAATCCCCTTTTTAACAATTCCCGATATCGCCTGGCTTTCTTTGGGATTGTCAACAAGTATTCTTTGAGCAGGTTTACTCTGGTATATCTCTCACTCTCGCTTGTTATGATATAAACAAATTTCGGTACATCAAACGAACTAATACCATTCGTCATTAAATCTGCAACAAAAAGATTCACCATTTCATACGTCTTGTCAATTCTTAACGAAATTTCTGCCGTTTTTAACAAGCTTTCTTTCAAGGTTTTGAATGCCATCGAAGCGTATTCTGACTGGATATTTTTCAAGGATTCGGCAGCTTTTGACCAGGCTTCAAGGCTTTCTGAGTCGGGTGTACAAGACACAAAAGCTAAAAACTTGAAAAGAAGCACGCTGTCGTTGTGGATAAGTTTATTTGATTGAACTGTTGAGCCACCAAGAAAACATGTGATGCTCTTTAATGTTAAGCTTTGTTTACCGACAAGTTCACATTTTGTGATATCGTTAACGTCATTTATCTCTTTACCACTAAGACTTAAAAGAAATGGTGCTTCCAGGCTGGTTGTTTCACCGTGAAAAGTACCGCTGTTAACCATAGCTAAGTCCGACAAAACGGAAATATCAGAATCCGCGACATCCGACTTGATTTGACCAGAATTGAGCAATGCCCATGGCTGTAGATGGAGCTTCTGGAACTGTTTGATTGAACCAGCTGTAGTTATCCATTCGCCTTTTAAGTCCACATCTTCGCATGAGGCAATTTCGCTGTTTTCCAAAAAGCACATATTCTTGTCTGTCAATAATGCCAAAGCTGATAAAGTGGAAATTGTTCCCGAAACGTTCATATTATTTGCTCTAATCTCTATTGTGCTGCTACTTTGACCTTTTGTAGATCCACCAAGATCAATATCATTAGCTTCTATCATTAGACTTTCTTTAACATCAAGAACGCTATTTTTTTCCTGCGAAAACGATTTGTCAATAGATATATTTGCCGCACCAGTACAATTTAAGTCGCCATGTAACACCAAACTCTCAGCGTCAAGCTTCACGCATTTCATTCTACCAAACACTTCTAAAGTTGCTGCTGTCACTTTGACACACTCCATTTCAGTTTGAATTGAAGTAATGTCACATCGTAAATCTGCCTCCTTGCATTTGAGAAGTTGTTTTGCTTCAAATCGTGCTTCCCGAACTGTTTCGTCAACTTGAAGTTCGTCAATATTGGTAAGTTGGTCAGCTTCGCCATCAAATTGAATATCTTCTTTACATGCGTTCTCTTGCTGTGAATGTTCCTCGTTCGGACTTGTAGAGCGAAGGTAGAGAAGCTTTGCTTTCAGATCATCATTTATTGTTAATCTTGATTTGGGTTCTGCGTTGTTGTTTTCCTCATTGGTTATATACTCAATAAAACACTTTCCGAGATGACACTCTTTAAGAAATGTTAACTGCTTATGAACAGCAAACAAACATTCGGGAACAACTTCGTCATGTTCGTGTGTAACAATTTGAGTTTGCATTGTTACATGACCTTTTACACAACTTAATTCAAATTTCTCGGGCAGAATAAAATGCGCACCGTTTTTATGTTTGCCGCCAACTGCAGAAAAAGACAAGTTTCTTAGCGAATGGGAGCGAATGGAGAAATATTTATCAATATAAATTATTCCAGATAATGTTGTCTCAGAAATTCCAGTAACGCTTATTTCGAGTTCTGGTGATGATTTGATGACACCATTATTATTAACAGATGTTGTTTCAACAAACATGTTTCCATCGCATTCAATGTTTCCTGAATTACGAATTTCGTTTTGGCATTCAATGTAAAGTAAACTCTCACGTAAAGATGTTGAAAATGATAAAGGAGAGAGTGTAAGCCTGCCAGTATTTGCCAGGGTGTTTGTCAAGATATTTAAATCAGTTCCAGAGACATACAACTTGCCTTCAACAAACAGTTCAGTCTCACAGAATATGTTTGTTGACACGATTGAGTCACTTGTACTCGTTTCTTTCTCGTTTGGTGAGACTTTGATGAGTGAACCAGCCTGAATTTCTAAGGACAGAAGTGTGATATCTACTGTTAGTTCTTCATTGATAACAGAGTGCGAAAGACACGCTTGCCCACCAGAAAATAAAATAACACGCGCTGTGATACCATAGATTCCATTTGCGTACAACTTTCCCGATAATACTAAATTATGGCTTTTGCTTTTTTCATTGGCAGTAAGATTCAAAAATTCTTCAGCAATAAAAACTTTATTTACAATCAGTTGTGCATTCTCCCCAAAGAACTCGACGTTAAGCTCAGTTGCAACACAGCGGCCATCACACGCCACATTGTTTTGAACCTGAAGAAACATATTCTGATCAGCATAAATGTCACCGTACCAACAATCTGCCATTTCATGACTTATAGCTATACGCAGATCATCTTTGCAAATCAAACTGGCATCTTTATCGTGCTTGAACCGACCAACGTCTAAGGTGAGATTACCAACGCTCACAACTGATCCATTGTTTTCAAATTCTTCCTCAACAAACACGTTACCGCCCTCTTTGATCCAGACAGTTGATGTTTTAAACACTCGTAGATTCTTCCCCACGTTTAACTGATTGATTTTCTTTAAAACAACATTGTCGAAAAGCAATATATCTTTCAGTACTGTGCCGCTCACTTCTTCACATTCCCAGGTCCACGGCTTAACCACTTTGACAGAACCATGAACGTCGAAATGAAGGTAAGTGCTCTTCAATTGCGAGCAATCGCAAATATCCTTCTCTACGTTGCACTGGATTTCGGATGATCGTATAGAACCATGCTTCCACTTGCTCGTTTCAAGAGCACCACTAATTATTGCTTTACTTTTTTGCGTTTTGTCAAACCTGTTTTCTAGTTTGCCATCCTTGCAGAGAATGTTGAATTCACTTTGAATATTCACTCCCGTAACACTGACTGTTGGATCAACTTCTTCATTTAGAATTGATATCAAAGTGGGTGCATCGAGATTTTGTACAGCGGACAGCAAACGAGTATCGAGAAATGAGGACTTTGTTTTAGGGCGTTCCTCCGTGATTTCATTGCCAACTAAGTTATTCAAATCTTTCTCCAACGACACAAAACCTTGATATCCTCGGTGTGCAGTGTCGTAGGTTGTTTCAGAACATGGTAATATATTTAAACAACTTAAACTGAGATAATCTCTGGAACGTAATGATCCAAAGTTTGTCAAATCACCACTAATCACAACAAATAGCTGGTCACATGACTCAGTCCGGCTTTGACCAACAAAACCGTTTACACCGACATGAAGATGGCTAGAATTGACGAAAACTCGCAAAACATTTTCTTTATTCGGTAATTTTAGGCTAGTAATAGTACCATTGATGAAAACGTTACCTGGGCCAGTGACATTTGCTTCGAAACGGCGACTTCGTACCAAAGATCCAGACTCCAAGTAAATGTTACTAACATTTGGCGTTCCTACAAAGAGATAACAATACTTTCTCTGTATGTTTTTTGTGCTATGTTTCTTCATTCATTTATTCATTCGTTTTATGTTTGGTGATTTCGATCATGAGCAACATTTGAACTGATTTATTATTAGCATAAAAAAATACCCGATCATTGGTTAAGAGGAGTATTCGTCTGGACAAATATTCCCCGATAATCGCCGAACCTGAGGCAAATAATTGCTTTAGTATTTGTGGTTCGGGGGCTGTTTTTTTTTTAAACTCGTTTATCTCTTGTCAGTAACTTCCACAAAACGGCTGGCCGCCACTTTGGTTCATCCCAGTTTAAGAATATAACATCTATATTATACTTAAATTAAGATTGCCTTATCAAAAGGCAATTTGTGGAATCACATGGCCTACGATGTTCAAACCTCGGTTTATTTTCCCGGGGCATGTATATAAAGTGGAATTACTTTCTTTGCATCCGCGTTAGCGGGTAATTCCTAAAATCCACTTTAAATTCCCTTTTTGGCGGGCCTAATGGGCCTAACCAGCTTACCTGCTTGAAAGGATTTGTTTGTAAATATGGCCGACATGATGTTGAACGACGTTGAAGAAGACAAAGATTCGAATGATGAAAATCAATTTGAAAGGGTTTTAGCCAACAAGGATTCAAAAAACACGAGAAAAGCAAAATATCTCGCTCACAACCTATTTGCTAGTTAATAAAATTTGCTATTTTTTTATATGTTTTGAATATTTCGTGTGTCTTTAATTTTGCATGTATATTGTATATTTTGAAAAAGAAACACCTTTGTCTGTTTGTTGAAACATTAAATTTGCGGTATAATATACAAGTTATCTTCCACACGGGAATTCAAAAAAATTACCCCTCGGAATGAAATATTCTTTGGACTGCGCCCTCGGAAAATTTCATCCCTCGGGGTAATTTTTTGTGAAATACCCCTCGTTCCAGGTAAATAACTGATAATAATACTTCTAATTTAACCAACTTGTAGAATTACATTGGCGAACTTAGAGGTAAGTCAGAATAAATTGCACAACTGACCGGTGGAAATTCAAAATTCTAGATACTTTATAGCAATCCTATTGGCTAAACAGTTCCAAAAAATATGGATCCAACCAATGGGATTGTTGTTTGGGTATTTGAAATTTTAAAATTGCTGCTCGTTAATTTATTCTGGCTGACTTCTAAATCTGCGAGTGGTATTTGTAATTTTTACTTATGCGAAAATGCTGATAATATATATTACATATTCGTGCTTAATATGTTGCCATAACGTTATGTAGTAATATATCATAAATACCTTTTTTTGGAGGTTGGACAAACATACAAATCTCTTGGACTTGAAGCGGGTGGGAACAAACCCTGAGCGTTCCTTCTGACTTTAATTCAAGTTTCACCCCATTCAATGTTCTGTCAATCTGTGAGTGATCTAATTTTATGTTGGGAGCAGTGAGGGTAAACTTGCTGAGATTTTTGAAGACACACGTCGTTAGTCTTGTCTCAATAAAGTCTTGCTGTGGTACAACACAAAGTTTGATGATTTCACCCTGAAAAAACAAAATAACTATTTACAAATTATAGTATTACACACTGTTTATAATACTAACATTATTCTTAAAAAATGACCTTTGTAAAAGCATTATATTATTTCTTAAGGTGGCTCCATGTAGTTTCATAAAATTTTGAAAACTTATAACTTTTTGTAGGATGACAGCACATAAGAAAACAGAAACCATGCGACTTATCTGGGCTCTCACGGCCGATAAAACGGTTTTTCTTAAAACTTTGTGTAAAATTTCCTTAGACTTGATAAAATTTCCTTAAAACCGAAATAGACAAAATTGAGCTAATTTTTACATAAATCGTAAACTCCAAGTTTGTATTAAATACAGATTATTTTAAGTTTCATTTCCGGTTAAGCGGCTATCTCGTACCCGGGCTTTTACCCGGTTCAATTCTTTTTCTTTTGACCTTTTCTTTTTTAATTAAACAAAAAAGAGGTTGAATGACAAAATAAATTGTAGATGAAATGTGACTAGCAGCAATGGATAAATTGTTGTCGGACTCAGAAGAAGAGGGTCCTCCACAAAAACTCTTGAAAGCGAGCAAGAATAAAACCTACAAGCAAAAATTTCGAACAGAATGGCTGAGAGAACCAGTTTCCGTACTTATTGAAACCACAGAGTAGAAATTTTTGAAATTATATAAGCAATAGCATAATCTACAGTGTGTGTCGAAATGTGTAAATGATTATGTAAAAATTTCAGAACTAAAAATGTCCTTAAAATTTCCTTAAAAAATCCATTTCCTTAAAAATTTCCTTAAACAGGTTTGAGGAAAATTCCTTAGACGTAAGAACGCTGCGACTTATAGAAAGCAGTATTTGTAAAATTGAAAAAAGATCTAAAACATGGCGCAACTGTTGTTCCTATGGTAACGATGACGTAACGTCATCTATACCAGAGTTACCATGTAATCATGTTTATTCCATATGAAATATTTTCCCACAGAAGATTTGATTATCTGACCAAGTTTAAAAAAATTTTGTAGAGCCAAAATATTTTTATTCAAAATAATCATGTCTTTTAATTTGCAAAAAAAATCGGCTTTACAGAATTTCCTTAAAATTGTTCAGATAATCAAAAATGTTATGCGAAAATATTTTATAAAATCAAACGTGAGGACAACCAGACATTTCTTCGACTTAAGTGCGCAAAAAGATAAAATATCGGCCATATTGAAACGTCACAGTTGCCATAGCAACGACAATTGCGGGATATTTTGGCACTTTTTCTAACTCTACATATATTATTTTTTGTTATATGGATAGAGGTTATTTTATTGGGAACTAAAACACTCGTAGTACTCATACCATCGTAACAGTAGATTCTTCAGAATCAGGCCAGAGCCAGGAAAGAACACTAACACTTTCTAAACCATTCCTGTTGTAGCGCAGTTTGTTGCTTAATTTATATTTAGCATAGCTATAGGCTATTTTGAAGCCATTGACCACTGTTGTGTTTTAGACTGTTTTCAATAAATGATTAAGGTTAGTTGTCCATTTGTGTCACTATAAATAAGTCCATATAATAAACAGAACATTACACGTTCGTTCGAAGATGTGGATTTTATGTTCTTGTGGCAAGAACAATATCTCACTTGTTCGTTGCACTCACTCGGGAGATGTTGTTCTTGCCACTCGAACATAAAATCCATATATTCAACCGTGTAATATCCTTATATATATATAGACTACATAATTTCTGTTTTCTAACATAAAACAATTCTACTAAAATCTCTATGTAATTCATAAATTTTGCAAATTTCATAAAACAGTATGGAGCCACTTTAATAAGTGTTATATATATACCTCTTCCTCATTTGTTAATTCCAAAGAATATGGTTTGCCATATCCTGGCTGTTTATGAGAAAGTCCCATTTTCCACTTCCCAAACGTTTGACAATTCTGTGTCCATTTATCATGTTGGCGATCAGGAATTGAAATGGTAAGACAATTTCCGTCGACAAGGACATTTGCTCTTGCTGCCGTCCAGGTATTTATAATAACTTCCAGAGTGCTCATAATGCTAAACTAGGGTATAGTAAAACAGAATACAATAAATTAACCCTTTATTCCATAGAGGTTCTTCCAATGTCGAGTAAAATCGTCTGGCGTTAGCCAGAGTAAAATATTAAAAGTAGACACTATGCAA
>JAOBAZ010138438.1:0-10954 GCA_026546875.1 Pteroeides caledonicum | reverse complement strand
ATTAAGAGGTGTTTGATGGTTCGCCTCAATTTTTTGACTGCAGGTGGATCTCTTAGTGTTTTATGCAATAAGTAGACGGTTTTTCGAAATTTGCGATATTTCACTAGTTACCGTGGAAACGGTGTTTTTTGGAAGTTAAAACGAGAGTACTTGACGAAACTAAAATATGTCTACTTGTTGCATAGTATTTAACTTGAGAACCAACTTCGAAAAGTTTGGACTTGATATCTATTGTTGCTTTTGACATATTGCTTCCACAAATTTTGGGTTATTACGTAGTAATATCTGGTTACCATGGATATTACAAGGTACACGCCAATTTATGTGCGCTTAAATTTATGTTATAGTTACTACAGATCTTGTAAATTTTTGTTACGATTGATGAAACTGTAAATAAATTAAAGCCAAAAGAGTGATTTGGGGAATTTAGGGTAGACTACTACCTTAATAAACCAAGGACAAAAAGATGGAAAACTTGTTGAAAATTCCTGCATGAAAATGTAGTAGCAACTATAAGAGAAAAGAAGCATTTGTTAAACCGCGTTAGATTAAGAAGTGCCTAATGTAACTGGCGTAGCCAGCCCGCAAGGTTGGTCATGTTAATTGATCATGCAAATTTCAAATCATTACCATTATTCATTTCTTTAGGAATTCATTGTTTTCACGGCTCTTGAACATGAAAATATTTGCAAACATTAGGCACCTTTACTTGATGATTTATCCCCTCCATTCTATTCTGTAAACGATCCATTTGAGAAATCTGTGTTCTGGTATATGTTGAGTGAGTAGGGCAACTGTAGGTTAGCAATGAAACTATCATGGTAGCAAAGACCTAAACAGAGGCTGACGGTGTAAGATAAAATTTAATTCTTTGCATCAATCGGGAACTTGCCTTTTTATACTTACTTTGAAAATCCTCATCCATAGATAGTGTGTTATCAATAATTATGCCCAGATACTTGTATTTAGTAGAAAAATTGATCGGCTTGCCCATGTGAGTAACATATAGTTGTTTTCCTGCTAATTTGGAAAAGTACTCATTTGGAACACTTTTCAGTTGCCAGCACTAGATGGTGAATGGGAATATAACCAACGAAAAACAATAAAGATGTCAAGAATATGGAAAAGCACACATATGTAACAGTTGAAAATTCAACTGAATTCAGAGGAAAAATAGCATGGCAGGTACATGTCGGTGTAGACCAGCGCTCTCACAATTAATTTCCATAAGTTAGTTCCTACGGGGGAGGGGTGTTGAAGAATATGACCACAATGAACTTTTGAAAAGAATGCATAATTTCTTCATTATAACTAATACCACTCCCCATAGAAACAGCATAATTTAAGGAAATTTCCTTAAAATGTGAGAACAGTGGTATAGACATTACTATGACAAAGGTGCATCTAATGACGGGAATTAAAAGTGCAACAAAAATCTTTCAGTAAGAAATAACTGATCTATAATAACTGGTGGTGCACTTTAACTCCATAAAGAAATCAGTGACGTAACTTGATATGTTCTGCGGGCAAGCATATCTCAATATTTCCAGGCAAACCACAAAAGCAGCCAACGCCAGTGCCATGTTTGCCGACTTTCAGGCCGTGGAGGCCAAATAGCCTGTTTCCAGGCCTAGAGTTCTCTTCTTCGCGGGTAAAATCGCCTGCTGTAAGACAAAATAAAGACAGTAAGACAGATTAATGATTAAAGTGTCACTACAATGAAAAAAATCTCTCCAATTTGGATCTTAGTAAGATATTGCCTCGAAATAAACTAGCAAGATGATATTCAAGGTGAATCTGAACTGCGTCAGTTATAATTTGTGGTCCATATATTATATGTTATATCAAACGTCATTACATGCAGTGCATTTTTCATTCGGTATGTGCAAATTATTTTCTTGCTGGCATAACTTCACCTCTTTATGACATCACTATTATGTTTCGACACAATTTTGCGACGTCACTGAGAATTCTAAATGGCGTCAAGCCAGTACTGCCAACTAATGCAATAATCACTGTTCTCACTTTTTAAGGAAATTTCCTTAGATTATGATGTTTCTATAGGGGGTGGTATTAGTTATAATGAGGAAATTATGCATCGTTTTCAAAAGTTCATTGTGATCTCCACACCCCTCCCCCCGTAGGAACAAACTTAGGGAAATTAATTGTGAGAGCGCTGGCAATAATACTTTAATTACCAGGGTTTGTACAGCTTTTGCACAGCCTTTCAACCAAAATTTCTATATAAGCAAAAAAATGGAATTGAGAGATGATAAAAATTTTTAATATGCAAAATGATCCAAATCAATATTTATTTTTTATTTTATAAATCCAAATCAATGTTTATTTTATTCTGTTTATATTACAATAAACACTTATATATAGCAAGTTATTTTAAACATGTATTTCTAATAATAGCCACATTGGTGTTGAAGGTAACCACTGTGCACTTAATCGGCAGGCTTGGTTTTCCATGTGGTTCCAGGGTGGCTCCCAAGCACACAATAAAGATCTATACAGAAAGCTCACTCAGTGGTACAACGTGTCCCCGTATTTTCATAAAATATGCAGTTTACTGGCTAGGAGCAGCCAGTTCTGTTTGCTGATTGGTTAAAGCATACAGTTTACTAGCTGGGATCAGCCAGTTCTGTTTGCTGATTGGTCAAAGCATACAGTTTACTGTCTGAACCAGATGCGTAATGCGATCTGCACGGGGACAAAAACGTCAAAAGTCCCGACGCAAGTGAGCCTTCTGGTCAATGCTTTTTTCTGTGTCCCAAGGTCATTCTGCTAACCGAAATGCCAGCGGGCACTTATTTGCAGCAAAAAATCATTATTTTTATTTGAGGTATATTCCTACAAGAACAGAAACAGCTCCTCTCAAGGTAGGAGCTGTTTGGCAACTAACAAAAAATCATAACTTTTCCATAGCCCAGTGGCAAAAGAGAAATTTTCCAAAACTTTCCAGGTCCTGGGAAAAAGGATAATTGATTTCCAAAACTTTTCGAACTTTTCCGCCCGTAGTAATGTAATAATAATGTAATAATAGTAACCTGGTAATACTTGCTTTAATTTATTTTATAAATTACAATAAAATATGGCGTCTTTGTTTGTAACTATGTGGAATATTTGAGTCTCTTTTTCCACTTAACCAACAACTTATAAATGGAAAAGGTAACTCCAGTACTGTTCGTATACTTTATTCCTCGTCCGAATTTAATCATCTGGATTTACGTTATCACAGAGATATTATGGCTGTGATATTATGGCTGTGTTCACCACGGATTGAATGTACTAAATATGCTAGTGGACATTCTGACAGAAGTAACCGTTATCTCAAATATGAAATCTGTGAAGGCAATTCTGGATGTTGAAAGTTCTCCGGATGAGGGGTTTTTTAATCAGCCAAAGACCTACGTTTGTGACGTAGTAGCCTGACGATTTTGTCCCGCTATGTAAATTTCGAATTACTATAATTATTCATGTCTTTGAAAATTTATTGTTTTCACAGTCAATGAACACCAAAATATTAGCATAGCGAGACAAATCGTCAGGCTGGCTACGCTACTGCCTACGTTGTCTGTATTCGAAAGCACCCTAAAACTCCCTTTTTCGTGCATTTCCGAGAAGCAGTTACTGTCGACGTCTACGTAAGAAGAATTGCAAAAGATTTTCTGCAGTTGAAAGACATCAGGGTTCAAAAACAAGACTGTGACATAGTGTAGGTGTTAAAAATAAGACGTCGATGGTGAAAGTGTTATCTCGTGTGTACGATGTCAAGGGGCCCATTCATTTAGCCACGTGGACACAGACAATCTGGTGGTGGAACTTCATAATTGAAAGGGTATTTATTGTAATTTCAGTAGCGTAGCCAGCCCGACAATTTAGTCATGCTATGCAAATATTTCCATGTTCAAGAACCGTAAAAACAATGAATTTTTAATTAAAAAATGAATAATGATTTTAAATTTGCATAGCATGACCAACCTTGCGGGCTGGCTACGCCTCAAGCAAAAGTAATAAAACAGCAAAAGTAGCAAGTAGAACGAAAATGTCTTTTAAGAAAAAATGCACCGCATATAACCAGGTAATTTTGTCAAGCTAGTAATGATCCAAAACGTTGAGACGATTATTTTTCGTCCTACTGGCATTGGCACCTTTACCTCTTTACCTCTAAAGAAATTAAATCAATAAGTTTCAAAACAATAACTTGCCAATCGGCTGGACTGGTAAATGACAACAACCGCTTCTTTTGAAGTATCAGTACAAAAAAATAGAAAAAGCTGGGAATCATTGGTTTGGTATAACTATAACCTAGCACAAACGGTAAGTCAAGAAGACGACGATTTTTTCAATAAACCTTTTTTATTTTATTCAGGTTTTACCAACAGTACTGTAGTTACACAATTTTTGAAATTGAAACTCATAAATTAAAGCTATACTACAAGAATAAATTAAACTATTTCATAATATATTACATTCAACATTTTAGCTATTAAGAAGAAACTAAGCTAACTAAAATATATTATTAAATTAAATAAAAAACAGAGCACTATTTGCAGAAACAATTTGTCACTAGGAGTGTCTTATAAACAATTGAGTTCCAAGGTACATTCATATGTGAAAGTCCTCTTGTAACCAAACAGATTGCTTTACTTCTACCATTAAAAATAAATGTCCATATGTTTCCATTCTTAAAATTTTTGTAAATATTCTTAGGGAAAGTGAGTTCCTGTTATAGCACTGGACTCAAATAGCGAGAGGAAAACCTGCTTCGCTCATGTAGTTATGTCAGTGCTTATAAAACCGCGTTAATATTAACCACTAGTGATTATCTGTTGGTAAAGGTTTTGAAAATATTTACAACAACTAGACATATAAAACCAGATACGGCTATTCAATTGTTACTTTTTCTAATTTTCAAAAATAAGCATTCAACTTAGTTTCAGAACCATGTCCTTTTTAGTAACCTTGTGAACTTATTTTCTGGTCAAGGAATCGTCATATTCATTGTTTGGCGACATGAGATATTATAAACTGACAGCGTTTGTGTCAAGTTCATTGACAACGTTTAAAGACTGGGAGTACAATAACGACGATTTTTAGTTGAGAAAATGTGTTCAAACTGACCTTGCATGAGTAACTGGATAAAAGTCAATCAATCGTAGTTTTTAACAGGAAATGTTTTTCTTTTTTCATGCTGGCTAATACGTGACGATTTTATTCGTCAACATAAGCCTCCATATTCAAGGGGTTAAAAAACATCTCATTTTGCATTTGTTACAACTTATATTATATTGGGTTAGCCTGCCCAAACATGTATAAAATAAAACTGAAGAACAGCATTTTGAAAACCCAAACTATGAGCTAATAAACAAATCGAATTAAAAACATTTCACTTCGACTTTATTGCAAAGCTTCTGTCAGACCATTTGGTTTAGACAATGAGACCAATTTGGCATTGAAATAAAATTAAAATATCGCCATTCAATTCTTATGGGTTAAGCATAGTTACTGGAGCACATTTTTTGGTTTCTCAGGTTTGGGAACTCGATTAAAACTCAATAGACCTCATTATTTATGTTGGGTTATCTTTATGCAAGGTTGGGGTCCCTCCTCGTCACATGACTATTGTATTTAGTGGTGAGTGACCAGTAAGAGTGCTTTAAATTTCTAATGTTCAATCTTACGAGTGAATGATTCAGTAAAATCATTCCTATTGGTTGTTTGGCTAAAAAAACAATGTGCACGTGATGACCCTAAACTTGCATAAACCTGGACAATAACTTGGATGAGTCCCACTGAATTTTGATAAATGTTCCAAACCATGTTGTCTAACAACTATGGGTTAAGTAACTGATATTTTATGTTTTCAAGATAATGCCTTTCGATATATGTTTAATTTTATATATTTTATATGTTGGTCAAGATTCCTAGACTTGTATAACGTGAGATGATTTTACTCGGGAGCGTCATGGTTTACTGAGGATCAAAAAGGCATGTGGCCTGTATAAAACATGAAATATCGTCTCAAATAAAAATATCAGGACATAAATATAGTGTTAAAAAGAGGGAAATTGGTGGCAATAGTTATTGATAGCAAAATTCTGTGCAACATTGTTGCAAAGATCATGGGCTTAGCACATCTTGCTGATGCATTTCTAAATAACTTCCTGGAACCCAACCCTCTTTTGATGTTCCTTGTAATCTAGCAAACCACCATCCTCCATCACCAATCCTTAAGACTTGCACAAGATCTCCCTGCACAAAACTAAGTTCCGACGTCTCAAACGCGGAGTAATCAGCAATGGCTGAGTAAATTACTTTAGACTCTTCTTCGGTACTCTGAAACAAAATAACAGATGATTACACGTCGTGTATAATCATTGATATAGTCATGGGTTTCGTTATGGTTGTGGTTATGGGTACCATTATGTAAATTGTTATGGTAATTGTAATGGATATGGTTATTGGTTATGGCTATTGGTTATCGTTATGGTTATTGCTATGGTTATCGTTAAGGTTATTGCTATGGTTATCGTTATTGTTATGGTTATCGTTATGGTTATTGTTATGGTTACTGTTGTGGTTATCGGTATGGTTATTGTTATGGTTATCGTTATTGTTGTTGCTATGGTTATCGTTATGGTTACCGTTATGTAAATTGTTATGGCAATTGTAATGGACATGGTTATTGGTTATGGTTATTGGTTATGGTTATAATTATGGTTACCGTTGTGGTTACCGTAATGGTTACCATTATTGTAATCGTTATGGTTATCTTTAAGGTTACCATTACGGTTATCGTTAGGGTTATTAGTTATGGTTATGGTTATTATCGGATTAAACGTAATCAAAAACATTTGTAACCTATCAAATGACCAGAAAGGATGTAAAATAAATACCGTAGTTTCTCCTTCCTCTTCCTCGTCATCATCAGACCAATCGCTATCATCTGACCACTCACCATCGTCTTCATCTTCATCGTAAACATTGTCAACAACTTCTTCATATTGTTTTTTGTTGTTATTTTCACTCCTTCAAATTAATAAACATACTATTTGTAAATTAAAGTAAAAAATAATGTCACTGAACTGGTTTAAGACTTGGTTAAATGTAATAATACCGTTGTTGTTTTACATTATCACGGGTTTGTATTTATCACAATGTTTGTAGTATCTATTTTAACACAATTAAACCAGTATAGAAGGGTTAACTGGGTTAATGTTTATTCTAAACACGTATTGTTAAAACGGTACACGTGTTCAGTTCAGTAACCCAATGAGCCTTTCTATACTGATTAAGATTAGTGCATACGATTAGAGTTTGAAAAAAACACCAGTTTGAAAGTATATTTGAGAAATTGGAATATCTCTGGAGTAACTCTTCCAGGCCTTAATATCAAACGGTTTTACAGCTACAAACTGAGGAGCTCTGCAAGTGTTTCCTCGCTACTACAAGATGGACAATTAAAGCATCTCAGCAGTGAAAAATGACATTCTCTCAAATGAAAGAACCCTTAAAACTATCTAGAACCTTCCTTTACAGGGTTTTACGCACCTGCTTAATTCTGAAGTTATGAGTTAAGTAATATGAGTTTTGTAATAAGCAAATTTAGTTTTTGATTTAATGACGTCATACCATGAACGCTTACCATTTGGGCTAAACCTTTATATCTTTATCGTAATTGAACGAAATCGCTTTAAAGAGACGGGATGTGTATATGGATTATAAACTGTTGTGCACATGAATTTTCACATGATTTCCCTAATATAGCCAAAGCTATTTGAACATCACTGCTAACCCGTTTTGCGTTCATGCATGTTGTGACGTCACAAGGCTGCAAATTTGCAAATACATCACAAAAACGCGCATAACTCGAGAACGACGTCCCAGAATGCAAAACTGTTAAAAAGTTACTATATGGTTTAAAAAAATCTTTCATATGAAAGAAAATCATTTTTCACTAGTTTGGGACTTTAACATTAAAACTTAAACGAACATAATTCATATAACCATTTCAACATACCTTTGTACACCCAAACCAATAACTGGCTCATCAAGCTTTCTTCTCTCACCGGATAATTCAGTAGAATGTTTTCTAGATTCTACAAGCATCAAGTGTACGACATTGAATTACGTCAGTGATGGAAGTACATATAAATTTATCCAAATTGTAATCAAGGTAACTAAGTCTATGGTTTAGTGTAAATTCTCTATTATTTCAGTACGTGGTTAAATTGGAACTGACTCATATCTACAGGCATGTAACTATTGTCTGCAGTTGAAGAAACTTTAGTGCGATCACTAATTCTTCAAAGGCAGCCAAACAAAACAGAGATTACATAAATAATGAGTAATAATATCAGCTTATAGTTACGCCATTTTGCCCTTACCTTTTACTTGCGAAAACTGAGATTGCAACAACTTTCGTATTTCGTGAACCCAGTAATTCTTTATATTTTGTGAGGTTGCCTACAAACATAACACATTTAAAATGATGCAAATTATAATTAAACAAATAAGTTGATTGAAATATTTATTTTATTACATTTATACCTGAAGAGTATAAAACTCTGACTTGTTTTGAACCCAAAGACCAAACTTTAGAGGGTCTCCTTTTGCAGTTTCTGTCAGTCCTATATCGACCATCTAATAAAAAAAATAATTTTACTTTATTTTAAGATTTTGATGGGTTAAAAATTGCGCTATTTTTCAGAGTTGCACAACACTGCAATTAAGTTTTAACTGAACAGCTCCGCGCCTCCATGATTATAAAGGTATAACAGACATGATTTGTGTCATTTAGTCACGCATTAAAGGCAACTGACAACCCATTTTTGTCTTAAATGAGAGAGCATATACAACTATCTAATAATAACTTTTTCAATGTTGTCATATTTTTTCTCATATCTCAATTCTGCCATATATTTCATCTCTTTGTTTTTAAGATATTATATTTCAAAGATTGTTCGTCATGATATCAAATCTGCCATTTTGGATCACATTGTGAAAAACGTAACTCACATTTTGATGACGCAACATTTTTTCAAACTCTCAAGATTTTTGTTTCCATGGACTTGTAGTTCTATGAATAAAACTAACGTGACTTCGAGTTTGACGTTAGACATTCGTTTGCATGCAAATTATAACAATCCATGGAATGGCAGACTCATGGACATAGTGAGAAGATTGTAAAGTAAAATACCTCGAAAACAAAGAATGATATGATAAAATCGCCCAAGAAGTTTTTAAGTAGTCTTATACGTTCTTTCATTTTTATTCAATTACTATACAAATAATATTTCTAATATATTAATGTAAAAATTTCTTGCTTGTTTTTTGTTAGGTAGTGTCAAACGTTTCACGATATTTTTCCATCCAGTAAGACAATGATATCTTAAGTAAATTAAATATCTTAAGGACCTATCATTGTACTTCAAAACTCAATAACTTTGTTTCATTAGAATATTTCTGTCGGTAAAAAAGTTACCTTTAAGACATTTTTACACTGGTAATAAACGCAGTCCTTATGAGCTTCATCTTCTCGTTTTGTTAATACAACAAGTTTTTCATATAAAAATACTTGACGTGGTCTGCCCTTGAACTGAGAAATGTTCATATTGATCCTACTCTTTTTACTCGATTGCCATACAACAAAACTGTCCTGCATCAAGAGCTTGCCTTGATCGCTCAAATTCCCCAGGAATCCCCGGATGTACGTGGAATGCATTACGTCATTAAGATTTTTTAACACCTTCATCATGGCTTCTAAGGCTTTTTGTAAACTTTCGCTACAGTCTGGAGATTTCTGGGAGTACTTAATCAATTCTTTAAGAATAAGTTGATACTTGGTGATTCTTTGAATTGGTTTCAACAGGTAAGCATGTAATGGCAATTGGTGACCAAGTTTTCTTTGACACTCTTGAAAGAACGGAACATCAGCACATTCTTTTCTTAATGCTTCAGAGCTGGGCTTGTTTTTACAATACGAGGCATACATTTGAAATTCATTCTCTTTCGCTATAAACACTTCTCCAACCAACAATGGCTGATCCATACAGAGTTCCAACTCTCGAAGAAACGTATCTCTGTGGAATAAAAATATTTCGTTGATATTGCCAAATATTATAGACTTTTTACCGCAAAGTTCACGAGGAAGATTTGGGCTTTCATCTTGATATTCTTTCATATATCCATCAACGACACACTCCAAGTCATACACATAAACCCGCTCTGTTTCAACGAGCTCGTTCATCACCTGAGTCCGTCTTTTAAGCACAGCGGTATCATCCTCAATGTCAATATTATTAGAGTTTCGTGGGCTGCTTGAAGTACTGGATCTAGCACGATAAGCAGGCAAGCTGGGTGAACTTATTGATAGCTTTCGACTACTGTTGTCCGGTGTAATCACAATTGATATAGGACGACGTGTCGGGTTAGGACTTGGTGTCTTACTATTTTTACTATCTAAAACAAAAGATATAATTTTACTGAGATTTTCTGCTTCTATTCATTCGGCACAAAAATAATTAGCAAACCTTTTTTCAAATGCAAGCCACTCAAAGGAGTAACTCCTTCTTTTTTCTTTTTATGGTGTTCAGTTGATGGACTATGGGGTGAAACTGGAGCTACAGGCTGAACTGGTCTCTTCGTTACCATCTTTTTAAAGCTAAATTTGAAAAACTTCTTTGTCAATAATTTGTAAAATCAAGGACCTCGGAACACTTTTATTTTTAGGAGCTAATAGTTATAGGTGTATTCACCCACGCCCTTCCGAAACACATTTTTGACCCATAATCATTAGGCATTACACAAGTACATCTATCTCGTATCATTTCAGCTGGCACGTCTGTGTGTTCGATACACATATATACACATACACATACACATACACATACACGTACACGTACACGTACACGTACACGTACACGTACACGTACACGTACACGTA
>JAOBAZ010138327.1:0-10956 GCA_026546875.1 Pteroeides caledonicum | reverse complement strand
TTAAAAATCAAGCAGAAGCTTTTCGGTTAAACAACCATCATCAGTGCTCTATATAAAGCACTGATGATGGTTCTTTAACCGAAAAGCTTCTGCTTGATTTTTAGATGAGCGTAAAAGTTCGTTGATAATTTTATCTGTAGCCGAAAACAACGAAGTAGTATTTCAAGTTTATAACGACGCAAAGCAGCTAATAAAAGCAGAAGCTTTTAAGCAGCAGAAGTGGGAGTGAAATTCAAACACTCTGGTGCAGTATTAGTTTGCCAAATGAAGTTTCTGCAAGTTCTGAGAAAGCATCGTGTGTTGTTGGGGAGGATTTTTCGCTTGTGAAGCCAACAGTCGGTGATAAATCCAATGTTAAAAAAAGAGACAGAAGTCAAGTATTACCATTTGCTTCCAGTCTCTAAACGATCGTTGTTAAAGTGATCTTTTAAGATATTCAATCCTTTGGGAATTTTAACTCCTTTAAGATTTATAAAATTTTGTTGAATATGGTGGATTGGAATGGAGAGTTACAAGAGAAGGCATAAACAGTGGAACACTTTAATTTTGGACTTCGCATCCCAGGATGAAGTTCCCGTGCCCAGATGTTATTTTCTTACTAGAGTCCAAGCCGACCCGGACTTAATTGACGAATAAGATTGAGGCGTGTACATTTTACCAGAAGGCATTGCGTGTATCAAACATAAATAGCTGAAAAAAGATGACAAGAATCACAGCTGATGGGGTTAAATTTTAACGTAAGCAAGAAAATAACGGGTATGGAAACCTTCTGTTAGGGCGATTGCATGAGTACGCTACACTGGATAAGAAATTAATGAATCCTGCAAAATCAGTCGAACGGTTTTGGATTGTATTAGGGCGAGAAGCGTTTACGTGATCCACCAAGTAATGTGTGGTGTGTCGTTAAGCAGAAGAAGCTTCGTATGTGGCTGTATAGGAACCAAACGTCTTATTTTATCAGTTTCGGACGAGCCCTCATTTACCAGTGTAGGTTTGCATTTTTGCAGGCCCATTGTTCGTTAGGGAATACCAAGAACAATTATGAAAGAAGTTGAGTGGAGCCTACGTAAACACATTTACATGTGTGTTAACTCGTGTGGTACACTTCGAACTTACACCATCGTTAGGTCCACAGTTTTTTGCCAGAGCTTTTAGAAGATTCGCCGGTCAAACAGCCTTCACCCGCTCTTACCCGCTCTGATGAAATGCGTTTGCTCGAAACGTCAACAAATTCTTCCACGCATTTGGCAGTTCACCACATTTTCGCTTTTTATATCTAGATTAAATATACTGTTTGCACAGTACCAAAACATTTTGTTGTTCAATGCTTTGGTACGATGCTTTAAAAGGTGGTGGAACAAGGTAGATAACCTTCTGTGTTGGGATAGTCTATATTGATACATTTATACTTGAAGTGGAAACACAGAGGCTTTTCAGATGAATTTATATGTTTACTGGATTGAATGATAGGATCGGTGTCGGTTGATGAATTAGTCCAACTTGATTAAGAGAGTTATTGTAAATTAAGGGAGATTTTACTATTTTGTTGATGAATTAGTCCAACTTGATTAAGAGAGTTATAGTAATTAAGGAAGATTTTACTATTTTGATTGTTTGTTTAGGTTATTCTTTTATCTGCAACGATGCCAAGTGATGTCCTAGATGTTACGAAACGTTTCATGCGTGATCCTGCTCGTATTCTTGTTAAGAAAGAAGAGTTAACGTTGGAGGGTATTAAACAGTTCTACATTAATGTGGAAAAAGAGGTATTATTTAATATAAAGATATCTCATTCAAATTAGCAATTCAAATAGAATGGACGAGGTATTGCTAACGAGGTGTTATTTCCCTTGCGTTAGGAAAAAACAGTTTTTAAAAGAGCAGTAGGCATACTTTTCTAATGAACTTGCTCATAAGTGATACAACACGTATATGTCGGCTCTTTAGTCATTCGGCTAAAATCAGTAATATTACAGGATATTACAGTAATTTTGAATAACGCAAGGCAATTTTACTCTTGTTATGAGTATGACGAAAGAATCTTGAACATGGTTGTTTCAATAGCAACGAAGATCATTGCGTCCTGTTTTTATTTAAATATAACCTACATGAACTTGTTAATGGTTTTAATAATTTTTAATAGGTTAATAGATTACGTTCTCCTTGATTAATATATAGTAATGGTTTTTACTTTCAAACTCGATGCTTGGTCACGTAGTTATGAGGTGAAACAGGTGTGTAACAAAATTATTTCCATTGTGGTGTTTAATTCTTGCAGGAATGGAAATTGGAAACATTGTGCGATTTGTACGAAACATTAACCATTACGCAGGCTGTAATATTTCTCAACACCCGAAGGAAGGTAGACTGGCTTACAGAAAAAATGCACCAAAAAGACTTCACTGTTTCATCCATGGTAAGTGAGAATTCCCAGGCAATTACCGTAGAGATTACCGTAATTTAATTTGAAAATCTTGTTACTGTAAGTGATTGCTTCTCTACAAGTTAGACAATTTTTTACTTCTTGTCATAGCCAATATCATAGTCAATAATTCTTTTATCAGTCTACTGTTTTAACAGCTATGAACAGTTCTGTTAAAAATCCTGTTCAAGCTCCTCAGCTCAACCATGCTCAAGCTGGTCAGCTCAAACATGTTTTAAGCTGGTCAGCTAAAGGAAAAGACTTACGCGAGTAGAGGATACATTTACCCAAACCTCGTACTGTAAGTGAGCAAGGTTTTGAATCATTTTTATGAAAAATGCAAGAAATATAGCGCTTCTCAAAATAGGTCAAAGTTTTCCGACGTCATGACAGCTAACTGTATTCAATCTAGTCACGTGATAGTTACCCAGTGGTCACATGTTACTCGCTGCTTGTAAGTTATCGTTTGGTAAACACGCAGAAAAATGACTAATTTAAAATAAAATACTTCAATTTAAATTTACTTTTTTTTCGTTTTTTGTTGTTTGGAGGGGTGGTCAGGCCTTTATGAGTTAGTTGTATAAACTTGTAACTTCCCAAAATCAACCCACAAGTTGGGTGGTCGCATTTCCCTACAATTTAGTTGGGCTATGGTTTAATTTGAGCGAAGGTGCTCTTGGTCTGGTGAGTTGATTTCTGATGATCTGGCGGAGAGTCTTCTCTCGGAATATCAGCAAAATAAAATTGTACCAGCATTTTGCTCTTTAGCTATTTTAACTACTTAAAGTATAAAATCAAATAGCAAGCTCAAAAAGACTGTTACTAGTGAATGAAATGGCTGGTGACCGTTTTTAGTATTATGACTAGTGACAGTTTTTATTATTCGACATCATTCGAAAGATACAACTATAACAACAGTGACGGCGCATTACTTGCACAAACAAAACATTGACCTGTTGCACAGTGTATTCATACCTATTCACAAGTCGTTTTAGATAAGGCAAGTAAAACACGCTCAAATAAACCGTTTGCAACATATCATTCCAAAATTTACAATAAGATGCCAAGAAGCTTCTGCTTTCATGATCGAACTGATGAATGAAATAGTGATGGAATTCTGGACGTGTCCATTTCATGTGAGACCGAACGGAACGGGAACAGCAGTTCTCTGCTTTCGATTTTGTACGTGAACTCCCCACGTAAACTCCCCACGTAAACTCCCCACGTAAACAGTACCTGAGCACGAAGTGACAATGCACAAGTACACTGGTAAAAAAAAAAAGCAAATGAAAACAATCAAAAATTACATCATACAATTCAGTAATGCAACCAAAGTACATCTCGCGTGAAACAGAAGATCCCATCTTGTCAAAGATCGCAACATCTTCGCCGAATTCCGCATATTTCCTGTCCACAAATTCAACCGGTCCTCGCGCGATGGCATGTCAAGTCAAAGATTTTACGGTCAGCGGAGAAAATTTTGGTTCAATGGAATTTTTTTTAAATTGTCCTGTCGATTACTAACCAGATCACGAAACGTTTGGTGGAAAAAATGAGGAACCCTTTAAGCGCCGATTGAACGGTAAATGAATATTTAACTTATTTTTCTAAATTACGTCGTATTTCATTTGTAGCATGGTGATATGGATCAAAAAGAACGAGATGTAATCATGAAAGAGTTTCGATCGGGATCTAGTAGAGTTCTTATAACAACCGATTTATTAGTAAGTGATTTAAAATGTTCGAATTGTTGATTAGATAATATTCTGCCGCAGTTCTGTAACGCCAAGGGTAAGTCAAACTTTTCAGATGTTTGTATAAGGCTTTGGTCGATAGAATTGACGACCCGGAGAACTCTTCCGGGGATCTATGGTTTATTATATAGGTATAGAGATTTCCGTGCAGTAGATTGATGAAATAAAAATCGTGTGACATGGCATACAATGTTTTTCACTAGTGAAAATTTGTCGTATCTGCCATTTTATTCGTTGTACGATAGTGAAAAACCATCGCATGTTTGATTGGCTGGTGGTTTGTTGAAATTTGACGTTGGCGCCCTGTGCACAAGAGGCACAATAAAAATTTGTAAACAAATGAACCGACCGATGAACGGTTTTCGAAAGGTTTTTGGGTCTTTTACTGTCTATTTTTTCCGAAAAACACGTGGACATGTCTTAGGGGGGAGCTTTACCTCCTTGTAACGCAGTTAGAAACTAAATATTCACAAAACTTCTATAATTGGTATCTTACAGGTTTTGATAAATAATGTACATAACCTATATATTGTTAGAGATCTGTTGACGTCCACTACATGATGGGACTAGATTTGGGGCCCCTGGGAAAAGCTTCTTGTATGCTATGACAACAGAAAAAAGTAAATGATAGAATTGTTTTTTGCGATATCTCTAGTCAGAAAGATGATATCAAGAAAATGGCTCATAGGTGCACAGTTCAACACTTCAGTTAATATGTGACGCATTATCAGCTATGCCTGTTACATGCATAGTACATGAGGTTTTCCTAGGGGCCCCAAATTTAGTGTAAAATCATGTCAGTTGATCCTATGCTGTCAAACATCAATGTGATTATCCAAAATACTAAACGTTCACCCCATGATGTAGTGGACGTCTTGAGGTAGATAGAAGTTTTGTGAATATTTAGCTTCTAACTGGGTAACGTTCCCCCTTAAATAGAATTTCTAAAATAATTCAAGCAAGCACTAAAAGGTAAACAATTCTTTAAATGTTTTAACATTTAAAATTATTTAATAAATATATTTTGCTATTTGCTTGGAATCGTTTCATGGTTGTTTCACGAGGTGACAATACGTTTTAAACTCTTTCATCTCATTACCTATATAATAAACGAATTACTTCATGGTTGGTTCGTTTGTACGATTTTTATTATCCATGCGTTGTGAAAGATCGCTACACTTACTCGTTCGCTTCGCTCACTCGTTCGTTTAAGCGATATTTCACAACTCGTGAATAAAAATCGTACGCACTCACCAACCATGAAGTAATCTATATATATTTCATTTCAAAAAATTCTTTTATTTCATACAAAGCCAGTACCAATGATGTAAAATTGTTTCCAGAGAGAATTTACAGTAGAATACAAATATACATGTATAGGGAAGGCCAAGCTTAATCTCTTAACAGAGAAGTTGTAACTTTCCTACAAAATCACCCGCTGCCGAATTGTCTTTATGCTGAAACGCGATAGTGTCCACATCGGCCAGTGAGTGAAGGACAGTCGTTTTAAAGGGATCATCCACTCTAAAAACAAATATCAACTAAATACATCTAAATGGCGTGAAATAAACATCTATGTGCATTAAATTTTTCTTAACTGTATCCTTCATTTGTAATTTACTTTCAGAGTTGAGCCTCTGAACCCATGGGGGCCGCCATCTTGATTTTTGATGACGTAACTTGGTTGCTTGACTAGTTAATAATCGTTAATTTGTTTCTTATACTTAGAAAAGTATGACCATAGCACTTGTCATTGATCAGTCATTACTCAGTGGATCTTGAAATGATGAAAATGATTCTATTAATGGACGAAAACAATAGTAATATTAATAATAATGTATAATAATATATTATCTTTATTGAGGTTATCACTTCACCGTAAGGTGATTTACAAGAGCGACCTTCTGTCGTTGAATGATGCCATACTGTAATACAATTGTAACCAGCTTACACAGCTCTTCCAAATTAATATTTTTAAATGAGGACTGATCCCACAGTTTTTAAATGAGGACATATCCCTCAACTGAGGAATATATCAAGCAACCAAGTTACGTCATCAAAATCAAGATGTCGGCCTCCATGGATTCAGAGGTTCAACTTTGAAAGTAAATTACAAATGAAAGATACAGCTAAGAGAAATGTAATCCACATAGATGATTATTTCACGCCATTTAGATGTATTTAGTTAATATTTGTTTTTAGAGTGGAGTGTCCCTTTTAGAAATTCTTAAATGTATCACATACAAACCCATTGCCAGTTTACGGTGTAGTGTTAATATAGCATAGGTGTGATAATTTCTTTTGTTTTTAGGCGCGTGGTATTGACGTGCAGCAAGTTTCTTTAGTAATTAACTTTGATCTGCCAACAAATCGTGAAAGTTATATTCACAGGTACGTTCATTCATATAATTCACTGTAGGTTTGAATATTTTGTACCTTAGATAAACTTTTATATTAGACAATAACTCGTCAAGTGTATATCCAACAGAGCAAGATACCTGTCTGTAACGGGGTCAAATTGAGTAATAATGCATTAACCACTTGTGTCCATGTTTACCGATCGTGTACGACCTTTAGAACAACAGTAATATGAGAGTGGCATTGTTTGTTTTCAGGATTGGACGTGGTGGACGTTTTGGTCGTAAAGGTGTCGCTATAAATTTCTTAACTAATGAAGATGTTCGTGTTATGAAAGATATTGAACAGTTCTACAATACGTCAATCGAAGAGATGCCAATGAACGTGGCTGATTTGATTTAAATCTAATTCGAATGGAATTCATATTCTGATAAACCAGAAACAAACAACTTAGTACTACTGCGAGGCTTATTTTGTTGTTCATATATTTCTAATAAACAGAAAAAAACACCTCCAATTAAAACTTATCCGTTAATAATACCTTGCCCAATTTTCCAGGTGTTGCCATAATTGTAGTAAAGTGTTTCCTTTGTAGTACCCAAGCCCTCGTTATAATGCATATCTTGTCACAAAAAAATAACTTTTATTGAATAAATGTATAACTTAGTACTTTGCGCTATCGCTTTGCATTATAAACCCTCTCTATAGAGTTCGGTGGAATTGTTTGGGATTGTACGTAAATGTTTATAGAAGGTACAGACGTCGAATGCGCTTACGTACTGATGAGATGTATAACATCCCTGTATTAATCAACCTCGTGGCGAGGGGCCCTGTAGAATCTCCTTCCTTGGTTAAATTACTGATTTCCTATAATTGGATTGATCAACCAGCAGTACAAAAAGACTACTCTTTCATTGATATAACCTGAAATTAAGGTAATTTTTTTGTTCCGTATAAACCTTTTAGGGATGTTGCCTTGTGTCTCTTGATTTTGATTTCGATCAATAATTTTTCTTCGGAAAAAAAGCCGCGTAGCTGGGGGCCTCTGTCATGGGCATATGTTCTTTTGAATTTGACTCCTCTGTAACTACTACGCCACAATGGCGTGTCTTCACCGATCTCTGGTGTATGGCAAGTTCAGATTTAACAACTACGAGATTTTATCTTCACGTTCCAATGCTCCAATAAAAGAAGATGAAAATATTAGTGTTAATAAGAAATTCGGATGCGAGTCCTTTGAAGAGATCGAAGTTAATGGAGATGATCTAGGTGTTGTCGGCGGCTATGAAAGATTCTGAACATATACATTTTTTAGTCGGCAATGGTCCGTTTTTCGCTGAGCAACCGCTATCTGTGGATTTTCAAGAATCGTCGTTCCACTATGGTATCTCGAAAACTGTTAAACTAAACGAAAATTGATGAATAGATTTAAGAAATAACTCTTTGACCTTTTTAGATAAGCTAATATGCCCAAAGGGTTTATATTTATGTTTAAACGTCGCCTGTAAGGTATCTTACAACTGTCTTTTAGAAAAAATTTATCATGTAATTAGTGTCGTTAGTAAATTTGTTTACTGAATGAAATGCATTTGAAGAGCAATTTTCGAGCAATTCGGAAATATCCCGAAAACATTGTGACGCTCTTTGTGCAATACCGTTTGTTTTAAAGACTTTAAATTCTTTGAAGTGCCTATAAAAGAGCTTTTTTGTCTTAATCGTGCTTCGTTGCACAGATAGTCGCGTTTTCTTTCAAACACTGACCTGTAGTAAATTGCATGTGATATTAAGCCTAATTGATTGTTGGAAGGAGTTGGTCAGAAAATTTGACTGGGCTGGTTTTATACGTTACATGCAAAGAAAAATGTTTTGCATTTTCATCTACAAGCGATTTGCCGACTGTGGTGACAGCAGAAATTGCAGATCTGGAGAGTAAACAGGAAAAGGCTGATGATACTCGTTTCTTCTCCGCGCCAAACGCGTGTCCGATTACAGTCGTAGCTCTCAAAAGTCCCGACACTGATGTATTTATTCTTATGCTGGCAATGCAACATTTCCGTGCTCGTCTTTATAACTGGGACGAACAACAAATCAAGAATTATTTCTGTCCAACAAGTGTTCAATGACGTGGGTCTTGAAACATGTGACATTATTGGGTTTCATGCATTCACTGGTTGTAAGTCTGTTAGTTCCTTCTTTGGAAATGGCAAACGAAAAGCATGGAAATTCATGTGTGAGAATTCTGACAACAAAATGTCATTCGAAATACTTCGAAATGACAATGTTTCAAAAGATGATTTATGTGAAGATTTAACCGAACATGTCAGTGCTTTGTACGGCCATAAGGAGCTGACGTGCGTAAACGAAGTACGATATGTCATGTTTCGCCTAGGGAGCTTCTCGGACAAATGCCTACCCCCGCTGACACAAGATTGCACGACAAAGCACATTCAACGAGCTGCTTACCAAGCCTTTCTCTGGAAACGATGTCTGGTTGCTTTAATTGGACCTCCAAGTCCAGTTGGAAATGAGTGGGAGCTTAGTAACGGTGATCTAACGATTCATTGGACTACCATATTGTTACCCCAGATCATCTTTTAGAATTTGTACACTGTGGATGTAACAATGTCTGTGTTACCCAAAGGCTTTGTAAGTGTCAAAACTGCACAAATGTACCATCCACGTACCTACCTACCAAATGATGGTACATTTGATGAAGAGTGCTATAAATCTAACGAAGACCCAACATCGAATGTAGAAAATCTTTTCATGTTTCAGAACAAATGTTCCAGGATATTAATTGCCGTTTTCCTGCCGTATCTTACGAATTGCTGAAGTGCTCTTTAAAGATCCGTTATATCCTGGTGCTGATTTTAAATATTCCTGTCATCATGGTGCTGTTTAACGTTGGAATAATTATCTACTTCATGAAAGATAGTTCTCAGTTTGAAATCTGTTATCTTTCCAGGTGATATCGTGTTTGTATTTTAGCCAATCAGCGCTCAGATAGGTATGAACGAATAGAAATCCATTTTGCTGTACTTAATCGATTGTATCTTTCGATCGTATCTTTCGATATTATTTGTAAAAAAATTAATTGTGCGTATTAAAAATTGTAAACTAAAGAACTATAGCTCTGACATAAATTTGGAACCGAAATAAATTACATTTCAAAAGATATTGTTTTAATCGTGAAACGGATCTCTGTTCGACAATTGGTTTCACTCCTTTCCTGCGTTTTCAGAGCACCTGTTGGTGGTATCGTTTTGAGTGCAGTAATCTACATGTTTTCCCGCCATTAGGAATCAAATATTCTTATTTAGTATTACACAGAAAGTACAAAAAATGCAGGTACATGTTTTGCAAATACAGCAATTTTTGAAGTCGACATTCGCAATTTAAATAATGCTGCTTGTCATTCGTCACTCTGACGAAGGCGAGCAGCGTGCTGTCGAAAATTCAATAACGTTTTTCCTTCTGTTTTTTATATTTTTTATAATTTTATATTTTATAATTTTATTAAACTTCATGTCGTAAAAGATTTATATGGTTTATATCTACTAGTGCCAATGGTCAATCGTCTGACTATATAGATTGATCAGTAGGAACTTGTTTAAAAACCTTTATTTGACGTTTCGAAGACCTGCCTTTTCTTCAGAACTGTTTTTATATATTGTGGGATGGTTAGGTACTTTAGTCGTCTTATTTGAATCTTAATTGAATTAGCTGTGTAAGAAAATGAAACGTTTACCTCAAACCGAGAATTGTTAAGAAAATAACGTAAAACGTCGCCAGTACAATGTCAAAAAAACATACCTCATAGCCTGTAGGTTAAGGTCTTTGAATCGCGCTACAACTAAGGCAGACTTGCCTCCTTTCGTTTTGATTCAGGCGGAATCGTTGAATGCAGAAAATTTAAACAGTCTCTGGGGCGACTTTTTAAGCTCCTCACCATTGTAGTTTATGGCATTTCAGTTATTGGCATTGAACCTCCATCTCTATTGCCAAGGAATATCTATCCCTATCCCTTCTTACCCCTACCTCTACCCCTAATTACTTTAGTACTTCTGACAAGCGCCCACCGGTACCGCGGTGAATACGAGTGTGATAAATGTACAATAAATATAAACATTGCAAAATAACTTTATCAGTTTGTTAATTGACACATGTTGTATACATTATTTATATATGATGAACCAGACGTACAGTTAAAGTGTTAGGATTATGTTTTATAATTATGGAAGTTGCAAACTCCATTTAAATCGAAAAACGTGCACGTGTCTCGATTTTAACATTGACCCATGTATAAATTTTCGACATATCATGTAGCTTCTACTCGGGTATATATATCCAGTTAATATAGAGATCAGTGGTTTAAGTCAACATGGCGGTCAGTGAGGTCACGCTACATATAACATTTAGTAA
>JAOBAZ010138216.1:0-10957 GCA_026546875.1 Pteroeides caledonicum | reverse complement strand
TGAACAGTATTGATATCATGCTTGAACAAGGTTGTTGAGTGGACAGTACTGTTCATGGCTGTTGGAACAACGTTGTTCATAGCTGTGCGATTCCGCGCGTGTACATGTACGTTTGACCGCCAACTCTCATTAATGTTTATTTAAAAGATTTCATGGCTTCTTATTGGCTAATAGCCATGTGTAAAATTGTCATGTTCAATTAGCGACATCATAACGTGGGACAAGGCTTTTTTCTTTCACGTTATGAAGTCACAACGTGAACGAAAAAATCGTATCTCTCAAAGGAGCGGGGAATGTGAAACAACACATCGTTATCAACCTCAGCCTTCGTCTTCGTTTGATAACGACAAACTTCGGCTTGATAATTCTTCATATCACACTTAACCCCATTTAATAATTAACACACATCAAGTCTCATCACATTTGAACTGATACAAATTTTGGTGAGGGTTGATGAAAATTTTGAAGGGCACTGGGTCCCCAATTTGCATGATTAACCAAACGCAAGACGTTTCTAAAGCACTTCGGTGACACTGTTCAAAGTGGTAACAAAAATTTCCGACCCGGTTACGCACGGGCAAACAAGACCTCAACAACTCAAGGCGTTAGAGAAAATGACTGAATTTTGTCAAAATTAATGTCGATTGGTGGAAATAAGTCCAATTATTGTATTAAGTATATATCTTCTGTAATCAGTGGCAAATAGTGCAATTTCATTGGCTAAGAGGAATGCGATTTATTAAGCATTAACTGCACCCTTTGCGAGCTGGAATTGCACTCTTGCCAATAGCCAATATGAAAATCACTCTAGCGAATCACAATTCAGGATACAAAATAAATATAATGTTTTCTTTTTCGATGTACAAATTGTACCATTTATGTATCAAGTAGATGCACTTAAAACATCGATTTTTATCAACAAATGTTTGTGCTTTTTTGATTACGGAAGCTATATACTGTAATTAATAAGTAATAGAACGTAAAAGTCGTCCAATCAATGCTAAAATCATACTCGTGATTAACAAATCAACATTCTGCTACGGTCGGCTGATTTTGTAACCACTCGTGTGGTCTTGGCACTAACTGCACTCCTATTCGTTCTATTACCATTATATTAATTGTAGTGCAGTGCAGTCGTTGATATTCTCGAAATAAAAGCACAACTAAAATACCCATGGACAAGCGTAACCCTTTTTGGACCGTAGCTCTACCTTGGGCAAGTAAAATCGTCTAGCGTTAGCTACCTAAAATAAAAGTCAACTGGGGTCCTGAAAGAGTTAACGAGATAGTTTTTAACCCTTTTTGGACCGTAGCTCTACCTTGGGCAAGTAAAATCGTCTAGCGTTAGCTACCTAAAATAAAAGTCAACTGGGGTCCTGAAAGAGTTAACGAGATAGTTTTTAACCCTTTTTGGACCGTAGATCTACCTTAGGCGAGTAAAATCGTCTGGCGTTAGCTACCTAAAATAAAAGTCAACTGGGGTCCTGAAAGAGTTAACGAGACAGTTTTTAACCCTTTTTGGACCGTAGATCTACCTTTGGCGAGTAAAATCGTCTGGCGTTAGCTACCTAAAATAAAAGCCAACTGGGGTCCTGAAAGAGTTAACGAGACAGTTTTTAACCCTTTTTGGACCGTAGATCTACCTTAGGCGAGTAAAATCGTCTGGCGTTAGCCTACGTAAAATAATAAAAGTCAACTGGGGTCCTGAAAAAGTTAACGAGACAGTTTTTAACCCTTTTTGGACCGTAGATCTACCTTAGGTAAAATAATAAAAGTGAACTGCTGTCCGGAAAGGGTTAAAAGGAAAGCGGTCAACAAAAATACGAAAAGCAGACAAATCTGTTTAACAGTCTTCATGTTGCTTACTTTTGATATGTTTCCATGACGTTCAGGAAACTATCATTAAGTTCTGAAAGTCTATCCTGATTTCTATAGAAACAATAAATAGCATAATTAGTACTTAACTAGTTAACTAAATTAGTACTACATAAATATAAATAGCACTAAACATAATTACTTCTAAACATAATTAGTATTTATACCTTGGGGAAAAAAATATCAAATACAATACAACGACGACGAAAAGACAAAAGCGGAAATAGCAACAGCAGCAACAACAACATACAGTATACCATATCTCATGTACCATACAGCAAACCATATCTTACGATGCCATACCGTACTACTGTACCCTATGTCTTAATGTGACCTAAGATACCATATCATTTTTTCATACGATTCCCCATTCTATGTAATAACGCACCACACAAGACCATATTTGACTATTATTTAAATTATAAATGACCAATGCTGCCACAATGAACAAAAACCAAAAGCATACTTTTGTATATTTACAATCATTTCCCCAACTAATGGTGTCATCTTTTTGCAGCATTCTAAAAAGAAAATATTAAGCGAAAAAAGTTAAACGACAACAAACGAAAAAAGTTAAACGACAACAAACAACAACAACAAAAACATCTGAACAAGAAAACAAATAAACAAACAAATGAGCAAACGAACAAACAAGCAAACAAGCAAACAGACAGACAGACAAACAAAAAAACAGACAAACAAGATAGTTACCTTCGAGCTCTAAAAGACTATCATCATCCTCGTCATCATCTTCAGCACTTTTTAACATTTCCAAACACTGCTCTATTTTCTCCTATAAAACGGATAATGATGAAAATGTGAACTCTCCTAAGGGTATATTTCATAACAGGAAGTTAAGCTGGCTTCCAAATAACCACAACTCTACCACACCCTACACTGCAAGTAACATACCAGTGTTAGCGTAACTGCAGCTACTGCAGAGAGTTGGGTTCAACTCAACTTTTAACAGTTTATAAATGTGGAAGCTAAGTTCTGGTTGACAGAATAGCCGTACAGTAGTTGGTGCGGAAAGCAGTCGAACTATAACCCATACAGCATAGTGTATAGTTGTCATGTCATTTTTAACCCACTGATGGTGCATTAGGCCGAGAAAAAAAAATCAAAGTTTTTACTCTGTCTAATGCTAGATTTCATTATCTCAAGCTTCAGAATTTGTTTTACTATAACACTAGACGCTGCAAAATGACAGTTAAAAGAAAGGGGTTCATATTGCAAACATAAAAATAAGAAAACAATTTATTACTAACCTCATCGATGACAGGTACTTGTGAGATAGCTTTTGATGCTAGGAAAGTTTAACAAACTTCATCTTAGTCAATTGAGCATATAGGTATAACAGGAATTCAGTTCCTTTTTCAGTCAAAGGGTCTGTATACTTTTTGCCATGCCCAATCGTATTTATTGAGCATGCATTTCAACCAATCAAAAATGTTCTTAATATATAAAGTAACTTAGTAGAAATGAAAATCAGGCAATTTGGTTGGTATATTACCTTCAAATTCTTTGACTGAATTTTTCCCAGAGAAGCTTACTTTCTTTTTCTTCTTCTTGCTCTTCTTCTTTACTGAAGTAAAATGAACAAAATACATTGTACAATATTGCTCAGTAACCTACTGTAATGATCCGATTGCATCCCGAACAAGTTCTAAGATGCTGCTGGAATGCCTTCCAAATACGTAGGGGAACATGTTCCTAAGTGCGTTTCACCACACAAAATTTTTATTATATTTTATACGATCATCCCGAGCAGGGAACACATTTTTCATTTGTTCATTTTGAGCAGTACTGTTATTTACAGATAAAACATACATGTAAAGCACAGAATTTGGTTAAAATTTAAGATGAGAGAATCATGCACATATCTTCTGGTGGTGAATGGTGCACCCCCCCCAACAGTGCTGTGAGAGTGAGGAGGGTTGGGAGTGGAGCTCCCTAGGGGCTGAGGACCTCCTTACATTATTAATTACTTATGATGTATCGTTACCACTTTGACAATCATTCTCAAGTTGTTGCACTGGACTCATTTCCTCTGAGTCTAGTTTTTTAGCATTCTAGCAAGCATGGTCAAGTATAATGCGTGTGTATATCCTGTAAATCTATTGCGGTATTCCCAGTCAAAAAGGTCCTATTTAAAAGGTGCTTATGACTTACAGTCGACTTATAATATTTTCCAAATTAAATTTCAATATTTTCCAGATTAAATTAAACATTAGGCAGAAATATTAGTCTGGTTTTTGGTCATTTGACATCTGGAAACACAAACTTCCAGATATTTAAGATAAAATACAGTTTGTGGTAATGTATTTCATTTTAAATACCCATAGTAAACAGTATTGAAATATAATACCAGTAATATAGCTAACCAAAAATAAGAAAACTGACCAGTATGAAATTTTATTAATTACTGTTATGAATAAATGTGGATGGACGGACGGATGGATAGATGGACAGACGGATGGATGAATCAACTAACTAATTAATTATGCAAGCTCAATAATTTTATAGTAGTGAAAGAATGTTAACTTATACCTGGTGCTGGTTCCGGTGTCAAATCTGTAGTAACAAAGTTAGCAGGAAATAATCCTAATTTTCCCATAAGATCTCCTTTCCACCAGTTAGCATCACTAAAAAATGGTTAAAATTTTGGTTACTCAAATATCAATTAAATGCTTTTTACTATTAAAATACTTAGCAAAATACTTAGTAACAACAATTTCATAAAACAATTTCCCCAGGTAAAAGTAATCTGGCAAAAATCACTTTCTTACATGCCAGTACTTTGCAAAAATAAAACTAACAAAGTATTTACTGGTATTTACAACTGTACATGTAAATGTGCTAACACTGGTTGACCATATACTGAACGCCTGTTATTTGGGTCTAAGAACAGCTATCTGTTGTCTCTTATTCCTATCACTGTTATAAATTTATATTTTGTTCTCCCTGACATCTGTACCTGCTGTCGGTGACTGTTATAATATCTCCAGTTTTAAAAGTCAATTCATTGTCTTCTGCAGCTTCAAAGTCGTACAAAGCCCGAACCTTTTGCTTCTAAAAACATTTCAAAGGGGTACATGTATTTAGTTATTTTTGCATTATATTAACCTATTTTCCCCTGGGGTACCGCATGACATGGGTTAAAAAGTCTCAGAGCACAGACAAGAAAGTTGCCTGCCCACAATTAGCTACTTGCATGATAACATTAGGTTTAAAATACCATACAAATTAAAATTACAAGATCAAATTGCATCTCCTGATCTCCAAAACCTTAAACTGACCAAGTTTACTGGACTGTAACTTTAATTATTTTATGTTATTTTTAACTTATTGCCTGCAGAAGATTTCCCATAGGTAAGTAAAATCATCTCTGGTTATAGCCAGAATAAAATCTGTTGAGTGACCATTTGCAACAAGCACCATGACACAAGGACTAAGCCAGGGTAGAAAAACAATACCAGTACATTATATAACTGTACCTTTTTTGAAGATGATGATGATGAGCTAGATGTTACAGATGGATACAAACTTGAGGTTTTAACCTGAAAAAAATCCCACTTTTAATAATGATATTGACTCTTTAACATCAAACATGTTATTATTTAAATTGAAAAAAATGTCAGTAACACTAGTAGGAAAAAACTTCTAAGCTAATGAACTAATGTATACTTACTACATTAAGTTACTATAAGTAACTTAATGTACAATATTTTCTTTAAAAATTCTATTGTGTGTTTAACTAAAATATTCCTACATACTGAGTTGACCATTAAGTACACATGTAATAAAAATTAACAACAATTAAAGGGTAAAAGTCAAATATTACCTTGCTGTTCTCAGACTCATTTAGAGATAACTGGATAGCTGAAAATTATTAGACAATAACAAATTATTCATAGTAGTCAGTCAGTCAGTCAGTCAGTCAAAAGCTAATTGCCAATGTCAAATATTGCAAAACGTTTACCTAAAGCAAGATCATCCTCTTCTTTAGGATTCTTGGATGTCAAATTAGATGATAAACCAAGGTTACTCTATATTAAAATAATTACATGTATATCAAAAAAAATGAAAAACATGAAGTATTAAAGAAAAAGTTTCTTTCCACATAGGATATGCAAAAAAAAATCATATTTTCCCATAACAACAGCATCAAAATGTTCAATTCAAAATAATAGCACTGACACTTACTCATAGTAGATGAGGGCTTTCGTTGGGTGAGGAAAATTGTCAGGAATTAGCCAGAGTAAAATCAGTTACTTTGGAGTTTGCAGTCAGCACCAGGACATTGTGCGTTAAGAGATGTCTCTGAGTAACCAGTAGCTTATCTATTTTACTTTGTCTAATACCAGACAATCTTACTTGTCAGTGGGGAATCTCTAAGAATTTGGGAGTGGAAGGATTAATACCATATTCTCCCTTAATCCTTTCAGTCATGTATATGGATTTTTCCATACTCATCTATTTTACTCTGTCTAACACCAGACAATTTTACTTGTCAGTGGGCAAGCTCTAGGAATTTGAGAGTGAAATAGTTAACTCAGGGGAGTTTCCTGACAAGTATAATCAATTAAACTTTGGGTTAATAACACCACTGGCACAGAATAAGGGATAAACAGAAGGCAGACTCAGTCATATATTAATATATGGTAAATATTCACTGAAGTCGAGGTGAATATAAGTGAACATTAACCAGCTGGGCACAGCTGAGTTAAATGTTCACTAACCGACACTGGGCTGAAAAATTATTATAGATATTTTTTTTACTGTTTTGTTCTTTTGGGACTCAGTTTTTTCAATTTCTTCTTTTGTAACATGTGCAAATAATTGACGAAACATCACTGGCCAGTTAATATAATATTTTATGATGAAATTTTTCGCCAAGGGGAAGTCTTAGAATCTTATATTCACCTCCCAAAAAATACTATAATTAATTACATATGTTTTTTCATCAGGAAACTCCTCCTTCTCCCTTTTGAGTTCTTCATATAAAGTTGGAATCAGACTATAATGTAAAAATAGATCAAACAAAAAACATATAAATAAGTTATTTATTCAACTGATCATGTGCAATTTCAGTATTAAATGCTACTGAAATATTTGATTCAACTCAGTTACTCACACTAATTGTGGATCATCTTTAAAGGTTTTCGCCCAATCTCTAATCATTCCTTTGAGTTTTAAAGCAAGAGTAGGATTTATCTTAAACAACACGAACATTTAATGTCAGTACACAAATTTAATTAATAACTAACCAAAAAATTTATGGATAGTATTAAATTTAACAAAAGCATACTATAAACAAAATCATAAAATTTATAAAAATACATGGGCTGTTCCAGTTTGGAGTAGATGAATGGTTGATCTTTTGTGTGTTACTATGTTTATGACCTTGACTTTTGTAGGTGTCAGACTGTCAGTCATAGACTGCAATGTGTAGTCAACACCAAGACAATTAGCAGTCCATTAGCCAAGTCCAGGAAGATGTGCATACAAACACCCCCACTAAATCTATCCCCACCTTAATTCACTATGATCAGAACTTTCAAACATCTTATAATTTACAATGTAGAGTCTTCAAAGGTCTTTTTATGGCAGGTAATATAGTGTTTAATGAATTGAAGAGGCAAAATACTGTGAGACAGGTTTCAAAATGCAAGATGTATCAAAAACAACTGTGAAAACTTTTAAATTAAAAAAAAGTAAAAAATCAAGCAATGGGATAGCCTAAAGTTAATACCAATGATATACAATTATACTGTAATATAATTGCTGTAATATATAATTTATTCATTACTACACTGTATACCATAATATATATGGTACTTTATTCATTTAATTTCCCAAAGCTCAAATCGATCTTTGACAGTGACGTTGGCAGAATGTACATTTAGAAGACATTGTGTCAAGTGCTGTTCTCACAAAGCAAATTTCTATTTGTGTATACTAGCTGTAACCTGCAGTGGTGTAACCAGCCTGACAATTTTGTCCCGCTATGCAAATTTCAAGTTATTATAATTATTCATGTCTCTAGAAATTTATTGTTTTCACTGTCAATGAACACCAAAATATTAGCATAGCGGAACAAATTGTCAGGCTGGCTATGCTACTGGTCAGCTGTATATATTTAAATGGTTATTCAAGAAAAGGCAACTTCAGCCTCTGATTGAACTGTGTAAAAATGCTAAAGCTCAGGTAATTCTTCCACCTGCAGCGGACCACCTTAATTTTGTACGAGATATCTAAATAACATTTTGTTGTCTATATTACCCTTCCAAGTAAGTTCCTAACTTCGCTAACAAAGTCTCTTGAACAAACTTCCAAATGAAAAACTTTGCCACAGTTGTTTACACAAGCATCAAGAAGCTAGACATCAAATAAAATAAGAATTCCCTTTAATTATATAGAAGTATTGGGCCTTTTTTGGCAAGGGTTAACCTTTACTGTTTTACATACTCCAGACGATATTATTTGTCAAGGAACAAGCTCCAGCTGCAAAAGTAAGGGAACATGGCGTATTGAGTATTTATATTAAATATTTATCAAGCACTATAATTTTCTATAAATATTTACTGTCCTGTACAAGTGTTAAGTGAATATCTGCCAGTAACCACCAATTTGACCAGATACGATTTTTTATAATATTATATAATATTAATATAAATTATATAATACTGGTATATAATATTATATAATATTATTATATATAATTAAGTACTACAGTATTATACAACTGGAGATGATAATCACCTAATGTGTGAAAACAGAATTATTCATTGAATATCAATAAATAATAACCTTAACTTCATAGGTTAGGTGAATGTGTTGTGTATCACTGAGAGATAGGGTGCCAAGTGCAGAGTTGAGAGAGAGAATGGGAGTTGAATGAGTGTCTGAGGTTGTGAAGAGGAAAAGGTTGAGGAGGTTTGGAGTTGGACATGTTGTGTGGAAAGATGATAATAAGTGGGTGAAGAAGATTATGCCCTACTTATGAAGTATAGGGTGTCAGAGGTCAAGGAAGACCAAAAACGACATGGAGTCAGATTGTGAAGAAGGGAATGAGACATGGAATGAGAAAAGATGTGAACAAGCATGAGAAGTGGTGAGGGCTGCTGTGGGGAACCACCAGCCAACCCCTGCATACATGGGGAAAACAGCCGTAAAATGATTGTTGTTGTTTTAATAATTGAATGAGGTTGAGCATCATAATAATTATTCAGCCAGGGTTTGTGTTATCCACCAGAGCCACACGCGGAGTTGGATAACACAAACCTCGGATGAATAATTCTTCATATCATGCTCAACCTCATGCAATAATTGTTTTATCATTTATGGAAACAAAAAAATAATTTTAATATTTCCTCCTTTGACACACGCTTTGAAAAAGCAAATTAGCCCTGCCGGTGGTTACAAAAAATGTTATTGAATTCATACGACACAAAAATTAACAGCTGTCATTACAAATGAATTATTGACTAAAAAGTTCAAGTGTTATTTATATGGAATGTTAAACAAACTAGTGGCAAGTTTTCACCAGAGAAACGTCATATTGTTTGATGTTCACCAAACAATGATGCAGTATTGATTTTTGCAATAATGATGCGTCATTAAATCTCCATATTGACAAGTCATTAATCCCTCATATTGACTCATCATTATTGCAATGAGCACCATATTTGGCAACGCAATTTCACTGCTGGCCTTTAGCCAATCAGTGACCATGAATTAGTTGCAATAAATAATAATCATCAATATTCACCTTGTCTCTATAATTGTTAAATTATAAAATTGGACATTAACTGATTGTCTATGGGAGATTTTCCCTGGCAAGTAAAATTGTCTGACATTAACTGGAACAAAATATGCCATGTGGCGCTTTGTGGCAGGCACTACAGCACATGGGTTAAAAGTCATTTTGAAAGCAATTGTGCTCTTCCCAATGTACTCCAATCATTGACGGATGCTGTATTAGATGGAATGGGGGTTGTAAGTGGTTACTTTTACCATTGATACAGATGGTGGTATATATTTTCACAAATGGTCGGTGTGCACACATATAAGAAATTTTACATAATAAAGGAGGTATAAGAATGAGATAATATATAATGGACAATTAGTAACATATGGACCATCCGTTTGATTTATGTTGTGGCAGGCACTACAGCACATGGGTTAAAAGTCATTTTGAAAGCAATTGTGCTCTTCCCAATGTACTCCAATCATTGACGGATGCTGTATTAGATGGAATGGGGGTTGTAAGTGGTTACTTTTACCATTGATACAGATGGTGGTATATATTTTCACAAATGGTCGGTGTGCACACATATAAGAAATTTTACATAATAAAGGAGGTATAAGAATGAGATAATATATAATGGACAATTAGTAACATATGGACCATCCGTTTGATTTATGTTGCAATCAGTTACATATGGCTATGCTGGAACTAAAGAATATTACACAGCAGCACAGAGATATGGATTTTATTTTCAAGTGGTGAAAACAATATTTAACAAATGAGCACAGCAAGTGAGTGTAATATTGTATGAAATACAGTAACATAATGTAATGAATAAATATTGAGTGAAAAAACGCAATGTGATTGGCAGGAAAATATCATGTGATCAATGTTTTCATTACCGAAGATATGGAAAATATCTCACTGTCTCTATTTCTCAGTATCTCAATGTCTACTACATACTGTAATAAATTTGCCAATATTAAGTGTTAACTACTAAGGCAGCCAATACTAGTGTAAATCTATTAGACTATGGCTATGACAATCAAAGACGATATATTAATATATTTTAAACTTTTAGATGTCAGTTTTCAGTTTGAGAATATTCTAAGTATATGGATTATTATTTATGTACTGTATTAACATACAGTATGTACCAAAACAGAATACTCACTGTTAAGGCCTGTAGTGATACTTGAGGAATACGGTGATTAATTCTTTTCATAATGGCCTTTAGAGCATCCTTCGGTCTGCATGGAAGGAAACGATTTAGACATCATTAGTATGTATAAATATTTAATATACCTGTATATATACATACATGTGTAT
>JAOBAZ010138105.1:0-10957 GCA_026546875.1 Pteroeides caledonicum | reverse complement strand
TATATATATTCTAGAGTTTTGCAGCACAATGTGCTTACAAGTTGACATAGAGATATACAACTAGGTTTTAGCAAGAAAATTCTCACAAAATATTTCTTTTAAAGCTTTACGAAACTCTGAAATAGAGAAAACGTAAATAAAAGGATTAATACAAGAATTGGAAAAGACCAAAAGTCTTAAAAAAACACTTGTTAAGTTATTAGTATCTGTTGGTAGTGAAATAAAATTTAAAGTTAAAAATAAGAAATGTGTCCCGACTGGAAACCAGGACATAGCCACAAGAAATGATGTAATCGCTGTCACTTTGACAACCTTTTTCATTCTTTTCAGACTACTCAGGTTTTCGTTTCTTGCTTCTACCGCAAATCGTATGGACGTCTTAACAGCGCGAAAAATATCGACGTAAGTTATTAGCATAATAACAAATGGAAAGACTATTTGAGTAAGAAATATTGAAATACTTGCGAGAAGAGACACGTCCATTTTCATTGTGCAAAAAGTACTCGCGTTCTTGTGGTTTCCGGAATAGGAAAGTGTAATGGGAGTTGCCACTGCAAAACCAGCAATCCATGCCACGATAATCATTGTGTTCATATGGCATGCCTTGAATTGAGTTGTGTAAAAGAGCGGTTTTTTTACTGCCAACCAACGTTCCAAGGACAACACTACACAATTGTATACAGAAGTGACTCCGAGAAAAAAGGGTATGAACTGTGATGAAACGATTTTGCAGTACAGTTCTCGGGCAACGTAACTTTGTGAGGATACTTGAAAGAAATTTTGCTCCAAAACAAATTGCGGGTTTGAAAATATTGATATAGCGGTTAAAAAATCGGCGATGGCTAAACTTAGGATACATCGGTTGTGTGGTTTGGATAGCCACTGAGGACGACGTATGAATAAAAAGATGACAACGAAATTTCCAACCAAAGCAAGGCTACCCTGAACACTAAATAGGATTTTAGAAATAAGTTTGTGAGCAGGCTGGGTCATTTCCTGTGCTGTAAGATTGCCATCCATTTCTCCTTGCAACGTCGCAAAATTAAAAACCTGCTTGAACTGTTAGTGTTTAAAATAATTGCAAAAACGTGTATAGATTTTATTAGATATTCTATATTATTTTGTCAATACAGGTAAGAATTTACATATACATCTATGTATGTATATCATCATCAAGATTTATAACCATTTGCATTGTAAGGATCAGTCTATGTCAATTATATGCATGTTCATAATTATTTTGTTTCATACAACAACAATTTTAATAAAGCTGCAAGTATGAAATAGCAAATTTAATAAAACACCTTTTTGGTCGTGTTCTTTAATTAAATGCGGTGTATATATCAAAACACGTCGTGTCTAATCGCTTGGCTTTTAACAACCTGCATGTCGTATTAATTGATCGGTATAGGCGCGCTAGCCTAAACGTAGCGTGGCATTTGGGGCGGTTAACACAATAAAAAATCAAACAGCGAAAACAATGCTAAACTGCAAAATAAAAATAAAGTGCTAGCCATGTCACAGAACTGTGCGTCCGCCTGTTTATCAAACTTTGATAATACAAGCCGATCCTTTTAAAGCAAAGCAATTTTGTCTATTTTGTCCTAAGACAAAAACTATACATTTTCACCGTTTGTTCTTTCCATATAGGCTATAGCTAACTGCAGGTTTACAAAATATACTTTGCGCCGGTTGTCAAAAAGATTAACAGTGTGATTTAAATAAAAAGCTTTTGCAAAATATTTCTTTTAAAGCTTTGTGAAACTCTGGAATAGAGAAGACGTAAATGAATGGATTGATGCAGCAGTTGGTGAAAACCATAAGATTTGCGAGGATGCGCAGCAAGCTATTGCCTTCGTCGGTGAGTGGTGAAATATATTTCAAAGATGATAACAAAAAATAAATCTCAAGTGGAAGCCAAGAAATAGCCACAAGAAAAGACGTCAGCGCTGTCACGTTGATTACTCTTTTCATCCTTTTCAAACTGGTTAAGTTTTCGTTTCTAGCCTCTTTGGCAAAACGAATGGATTCTTTAACAGCACGAAAAATATCTATATAAGTTGTTAGTATAACAATAAGTGGAATCCCAATTTCACCAAGAAAGAGCAAAATACTTTGAACAAGAGATATTTTGGTTTTAGTTGCGCAAAATACGGTTGCGTCGTTGTGTTTTCCGCTAAAATAAGTAATAACTGGAACACCAAAACCTAAACCAGCCATCCATGCCATGAAAATCATTGCGTTCATGTGGAAAATTTTAAACTGGGTCGTGTAATACAACGGTTTTCTTACGGCCAACCAACGCTCTACTGATAGGACGACGCACACATACAAAGAAGTGACTGCAAGACAAAAAGGCAAGTACAAAGACCAGACGATTCTACAGTACAGTTCTCGTTCAATGTAAGTTTGTGATGGTACTTGGTACAAACTTTGTCCCAAAACAAATTTCGGGTTGGAAAGTATGGACAAGCCAGTCAAAACATCGGTTATGGCTAGACTTAAGATACATCGGTTGTGTGGTTTAGACAACCATTGGGGACGACGGGTGAATAAAAAGACAATAACAAGATTTCCAACCAAGGCAATGCTACCCTCGATTCCAAACGCGATTTTGAAAATAAGCTTGTCAGCGAGTAGAACCTCTTTTCGAATTGTGTCATTTTTATCCATTTTTATATCTACTTTAACTCCTTATTGAATGTTTAATACTACTGCAAAACAATGTAGCTTTTTGGTTCTTTGCGCTCACACATAAGCTTACAAATAAATAATATTCATACATATCATTTATATTTTCATTAAACTTGAGAACCTATCATAATTAGACAGCTAGTTTACGTCAGACTTATAATATACATGCAATTTTTCATAAACCGACATTATTATTAAATTATTACTATTACAATAAATATTAATATTATTACAATAAATATTATGTTTTACCTGAAGTTCCACAATGGATTTTCTTTGAGATTCAATCGTCATATTAGCGTCTTGAAGTTTTTTACCCTGTCAGTTAAAACTCTAATTTAACAGCGCTAAGAACGTGGATTACTGAGCTACTCAGTACTTGATAAAATTTACGTAATTGTATAAAATGGCTTTAATGAAATGTTTAATACCTTGTCGTTTAACTCCATGTCAGTTTTGGTTTTCCATTTTCGGATTTTTTCTGCTTCTTGATGTAGCTTGTTATGAAGAGCTGAAAGTCTTTCAGTTGTTTGGGTTGTTTCTCGTTCTGACTCTATAATTATGAGAAACAATAGTTTTGTGTATAGCGAAAAACAAAAAAAAACTGCCGATTTATATAACTATATATTTGTAGCATTTTCTTTAATATTTATAGCAATAAAAAGAAGTTAAGCAACGTTTAGATTTATTTACCTTTATCTTTTTGTCTTGATACAGTTGTGTTCGGTGGAAAAAAAGTACTCGCTGTTCCGGAGTTTGTACGCGAAGCTGTTTGACTTTGGGAAAATACAGTTTGGTTTCCATTTTTATTAAAATTTAAAAAATAAGAACCAGAAGTTGAGCTTGAATTTGAGTTTGTTTTAAAAAATGGTTGCTGTCTTTGTTGACCTGCAAGCTGCATATCTTCTCCAGAACTTCCGTTTCTTCACAGTAATATTAATCCTTTTTAGTGTTTGCTTTTAACATTTAAATTTATATATCTTTTCTTTTTTTCATACCCAGAATAAAGTAACCTTGTCGTATTAAATGATATTTTTTTGTAAAAGAAGCTGCGTCGTTTCTCACGGTTTTTTTGACATCTGGCCTTTTAATTTTTCGCGCCAAAACCGAAGATACCTCGTACTGCAATCGTTTACTTGTCGTACATGTTCGGACAATGTTCGCCTTTTACTTCAAGCTCTGAATATGAGCTTTTCAAACAATCTGATTGGTTCTCTACTGTAAGAATATTAGGTAATACCTTACTTGCGAAGAATAGTTGCAAGTTTTAACTGCTCTTTGACAATAGAACCAAGATAATCTTAAATATAAAAACTTCCACTGTTTAATATTTTCAAATTTCCAAATTTCCCGACATCTGTTTCTTTGATAAATCGTCCCTTTATTAGCTATATATGTTCCTGTAGTCCCAAGCGCTCCCCTTACGTCCCAAATTTCCATTCTATTACTAGGCCATTGTATTTTCTAATAATAATCAACAAAGTTGTGATTTTACTTCCATTTTTTCAGCGATCTTCCTTAAACATGGCCCGTCAACTTCCTCTAACATGTAATGGGCACACTAGACCCGTGGTTCATTTATCTTTTTCCGACAACACATCGTATGGTTACTTTCTCATAAGCGCGTGCAAAGGTAAGTGGAATATTTTCCTTAATTTCTAAATTAAATTTCACTCAACTGTACTGCACTCTTGTAGTGGGTAAAAATATACTTAAGTCTCGGAAAAACTTGAAGTATATTTTAAAATTAGTTCTTATGCATTGTGCTTCGTAAAACGTCGAGAAAGAGGGCTTTGGGACAAACAAGTCACTTTGTTACAAATATTTATATTGATATTTTCTGTCTGACACTGACAATCGTACTCAAAGAGACATTGTTCTTTCGTAAAAGTTAAATATCAGTTATTTGTTTGTTCAAACAAAAAATAACTTTTTAGCTACTGTTGTTATTTGTTTAAAAATTATAATGTATTTTGTGTTGGGTACATAATGATAAAAAATAATATCAGGAAAGTTTAAAATATATTTACAGTATTTAATTATGATTCAATGATCATTACTTGTATCACAGGGAGGAATCTGATTCAATATACTTATTTCGTGTTTATTGATTATACTAAATGTGCTGATAGTTTTTCATATTAATAAATACAAAATTCATTTCAAAGAATTCAAAGTTAAAATTATATTCTTATATTTGATTGTGTATGGTGTTGTAGTAAAATAGTAAAATAAAAAGCAGCCTGTGGTTGAGTGAAAATATCTAAATATATGCCACCATTAATGGCCACATTTGTGGCGATAGAAGACTGTGACAATTCTATTTTATTCTTTGTTTGTACAAGCCTAGAGATCCACATTTATAGGTTTTAACATAGTTAAAAGTGGGGAGATGTGAACTATGGGTGTGTCAGATGTTATGAAGTTGAATAAACCTGCAGTCCTAGAATATGTGATATATATTGCAGAAAGATGGTGGTGGGTTGATGAAAAGAATTATTTTGCATGGTGGACATGTTGAAGAAGATCATTTTATGGTGGCTACAGGCTACATGGTCAGACCCAGCACTAGTTTGCATATCACTGCTTAGCCAATCACAATTTTATTTTCACCAACTTGTTTTGTTATGCAAACTAGGTGCACTAGTGCTGGATCCGACCATGATATATATAGATAGAGCCCTATATATATCATGGCCGGATTCAGCACTAAATGGTTATAATAATGATAACCATCATGAATAGTTGGGGATGTAAAAGCATGCAAAAAGTCGAGGAAGTTGCTATGGGGTAATCCCAGCCTGGCCAGGAAAATCAGCCAGTAAAAAGGGTTCCACTGTTCCTTTATACAGCCATATTTTTCTATACTCCTCTTTGATATGTATATTCTTGAGTATTTAAGCATACAATTTTTTGTCAGATGGTAAACCAATGTTAAGACAAGGGGAAACTGGGGATTGGATTGGTACATTTGAAGGTCATAAAGGTGCAGTTTGGGAAGCAACGTTGAACAAAGATGCAAGTAAAGCTGCAACTGCTGGAGCTGATTTCACAGCGTATGTTAATGAATTATTAATTTTAAAACTTTTATAATATTTAGTATACGATGGTACCATAAATCACTTGAAGGAACTTTTAAAATTATAAAGATCTCATAAAATAATTTGGTTTTTGAAATTATTTTAACCATAAAAAACCTATATAACCAAACATGTTCAACCTTTTCATTACTAGACTTCTTCCCCAACAAGTAAAATTAAGTGGTGTATGTTGACTGGGTAAAATGTTAACTACCCGCTATTCAATGCTTTTGGTACCCACAAGATTTTAAGAAATTTGTAGATAGACTAGCTAAATAACTAGATAGCTAACTAGACTTGTTCAGTTAATAACTTTTCTGTTATTGGTACAAGGATCCTCCTTTACATAGTAAAACTAACAGTTTAGACAAAAATAATTAACCCATTTGTTATGAGACAGTAATGGGATAAAACTCATTAATAAATGATGTACAAATAAATTACCCAGTAGTAATTATTTTTTCCATTATTTATGAAACAGTAAAGTATGGAATGCCATAACGGGAGAAGTTTGCCTAACATTGCCTCATAAACACATTGTTAAAACGGTGGATTTTTCAACTGTAAGTATCCCTGGAAAGACATAGTGGATGGTGCCTGCTAAAACAGCTTATATTGACTACTTGATAATGACATTATATAATAATTTTTTAATACGTGCATAACTAAGTGACTGTGTCTTTTGAAAAGCACATTTTGACTCCATTTTGCTCTAACTCGCTTTTCATTATAAAAACTATAGATTGTTCACCCTGTGCACTTATCCTTTATTTGGTATAGTATTTTGATTAACTTTTACTGTATCTTTAAGGATTCTTCTCAACTTCTTACTGGAAGCAATGAGAAAGTTTTAAGAATATTTGATTTAACAAACACAGATTCAGGTAAAGTTTTTTTCATAGTAAACAACAAAATTATGTTTTTATATTACCTTACATATTTCAAAGTGTGCTTGAAATTACATGTATTTTATTAATTAACACAGTAAGTGCACATTTTTCTTCGATTACTTTGTATATATTGCATAATGTTTTGACTCTACAGTACCATTAATCGGGTTTTATTTGAAATGAAGCAATGCTAGCAAACCACTTTCATAGCCATCAATATAGCCTGACACTGTATAGGTTCACTTGGGGCATCTAATAGGGGACAGATTAGCTCTTTATTGTGAGACATTTAGTTTGGTATTAAAACTGCACGTCCACTGGTGAAGAATTTTGTATAGTCATACATGTAGTCAATATGTAGTTATATGGTTATTTTGTATTACAGAGCCACAGTTACTTAATGGTCATAAAGGAAATGTCAAGTCTGCTGTCATGGATACAACTGGGGATAAAATATTTAGTGGGGGTGATGATAAGATTATTAGGTAAGTAATTCTCACCTGTTGTAAGCTGGACATCATCATCTTGTTTGTTTGTTTGTTTGTTTGTTTTGTTTGCTAGTTTGTTTGTTCATACAGAAACTTTAACAAAACTTTTAGATTCTGGGATACTCGATCAATGTCACAATTCAAAAGTGTAGATATTGGTCACTCTTTAACAAGTATGGAACTAAACAGAGATGGAGACATTCTGACCGTCACATATGGAAAAGTTGTATCCTTTTGGGATACTGCAAGGTAATCTGAGCATATCATCATTGCCTCTTAGTTGCTAAAATTTCTGTTCTAGTTAGATCCTTCTTTATTTATATTTACAAAATACATGTACAGTATATTCTATTCTTTTCCTTGATTCCCTTCTATTTTACTCTATTTATTTACTCTTGGTCATTTTTACCTAACCCTTTTCATTTTTCTTTTGTCCCTTCTTTACCTGTATCTCCTACCTCTTTACCATTTCACTACTTACATATGGCCCTTCCTTTCATCCTTCTCAGGATTTCCTAATTTCTCATTTCTATTTATTTTTTATTTAATATTTCCTTCTTACTTTTTTTCTTTACTTGCCCTTTATTCAATTGTTCTTCTTTGGGTTCATTTTCATTAGTTATGTACTTTCCCTCTTATCCCTTCCTTGATATAGACCCCCTTTTCCCTCCAGCATTTCTTTGCTCTTTTCCTGTATCTCTTTCATTCCTCCTTACTTTTCCCTTTACTCTATCCCAATGTTTAGTTGGTTACCCCTGTTGTTCCCATGTAACCCTATTCCTCCAATATCCCTTTTTACTTTAACCCTCCCAGATTATTGGACTTTCTTGTTTCTACCGTACTCTGCATTCATTGTTTTACTTTCTTGTTGCAGTTGTGAAAAACTAGCGTCATTCGAGTGTCCATGTAATATTTATTCAGCGTCTCTTCATCCTGATAAATCATGTTTTGTTGCTGGTGGAGAGGACTTTAGACTATTTAAATTTGACTATAAAACTGGTAAAGAACTTGGTAAGTTCCTATGAAAAAGGAGTTATATGTCACTTCGTCGTGACTTCGTTGCGAGAGTCAGAGGCGTAGCTAAAGCAGGGCCGGCCCCCCCGGTAAGATTTTGGGCCCCTCTGAGAAAATTCATTCTAAAGAAAGTGATCCTTGTTATGTAGCGTGTTTGCCTTGCCGCGCATTAGTGTAATTGTGTGAAACACTGAAACGCGAAATCTTGTTCAAAGCTGAAAGTCTGTCAAAACATGTTTCATATGTTGACAATATATTTCACCCAACCAAATTGTCCCTCATTAATACCACGAATCTTGTTTTGCGCTGACAGACTCAAGCTAGTGAGTCTGTCAGCCTGGTCCCACCTAGGTTTTTGCTGGCCCCCTCAATGCCTCTGGCGAGAGTTGAATCAGTTGCCATTGAAACGTTGCATCAATTGCCATCAAAATGTAGCTTCCGCTCTGATATACGCGCAAATTTACATATGAATGTTGAAAAAGTTTCCTAGTCAGTCAAATCGTCATAAACTGTCAAATGTTATAAATAAAGTTTAGGTGTGACATAGGCAATATGAAATATAGAATCAAACAGTGAAATGGTCGTAAACTGCCAAATATACATAAATAGTTTTGCTGGTGTTTCAATATAGTCTGAGCAAAGTAGGTTCACAAATAGTACAAAGAGCAGTAAATTTTATCTGTCTTAATTTAGAATCCTACAAGGGTCATTTTGGACCAGTTCATTGTGTTCGTTTCTCGCCCGACGGGGAACTTTATGCTTCAGGTTCAGAAGATGGGACGTTAAGATTATGGCAGACTACTGTTGGGAAAACATATGGTCTGTGGAAAGCTATTGATAATGGTGAAGAAGCAGCGCCAGTTGACAATGGCAAGACATAAAATATAAAAATAGTTTAGCTTGCTATAGTACAACAGGTGATTATTAAAAACGGCGCGCTCTGATTGGTCAACCTACCTCGGATTATTACGCGATAATTACCTGACACGGTTACCAGTCAAGACGTCCCCAAGTCAAAACGTACGAACCCCAGGAAGACAGTAAATGAAGGGGTTAAGCTAAATGAGAATGGTAAGGAAAGTTATCGGAGCAAAGATATGTTCTGCTCTGGGAAAATTTGAAGCACCAGTTAGCAACATGTCGAATCATGCTATGTAAAGACTTCCTAAATTTCCTAAAAGTATCGGTGAAGTCTACAATTTTCCATTACTCTAGATGCCCAAGATCGGCGTTAGTATAGTTTTATATTTATATTACAAATCAGCTGACTTGTTTAGCATCAAAGCGTGACATACGAAGTGAGGACGTTTTGACCAGGAGACGTTTTGACTGGTTTTCCCTGACACAAAATGGTGGGCTTGGTTTGAATGACAAAGAAGCTACATTTATTAGATATTTTTTATTAGATATCTTCATCAACGATCACCGGTTGTACTGTAACACTTCATGAGGTGAATATCTATGAATAATAACCTCGACTTCGTTTCGGTATTCATCGGTATTCACCTCGCTTTCGCGAATAATTGTTAATTATAATAAAGAACGCGAGTGGTCTCACCGTGATGCATTGCAACTTAGAGTGTAGCCAAGAAAGCCAGGCTGTATTGTACTATTATACAAAATATCATGTTTAAAAATGTCAGACATTCATATATACTGTCGAACGTAGCGATTTCACTTTATTTTTATGTCATTTGCTGGCCTAGAGCTAATAGTCACGCTTGGAATTCATCGATATATTGATATTACGAAAATAGGATTACTACAGAAGACGAAAAAGTGTTACTTAATCAAGAGTGCGCAATGCATTACTGCGACGGGTTACTCGACGTGACAATTGCTGCAAGTGTCATAAACGAACCATAAACCAAAAGTTGAGGCACGTTTAATATGATGTAGTGTATGTAATCAAAGAAATCGATGTTCTAGATGTGAGATATGTAAGCGATATCAAAGATATATGTATGCCATGTAGTTCTAAATGTTCTTCAAATATATTCGAGTTTATGGTCGTCTCAATGGCAAGTTTTATTAAAAAAAAAAGAAAAAAGTTATTCGTTTTGAAGAGTGTTTCGGTTGATTACTTCAACTCAAACGATTGATTCGTTATGCCCCAGTAAGACTGATTGAACAGCACTGTCGTAAGATGCGCGAATGTTATCTCAAAAATGATGCCGCTATCATCGTGCCTCCACCCGTCGACGTTATCTTGAATACGGCAAACGTAAAATGTCTTTGTTCCAGATTTCCTTTGTTCGAAGACAGTATTTCGTCAACTGCGTGAACAAAATTGACTATGGTCAGAGCGATTATGACAAGGACTTGAAAATAACTTGAAATATCATCGTTCAATAAATTGTCTTGGTTTCTCATATTTTAGTTTTATTACGATGTTCTTCGGCTTGTTTTATTATCTGGCAAGACAAAAAAAATTGCACCATATAACGAAGACTTTAATTGCATGAATCAGGACGACAAAAGTAGTAAAAACTGACAACCAATATCGTTAAATACAATTTCCTTAAGTTCAAAATTATTCAGATTTATGTTGGTCATCGGTTTTACATTGGCGATTTTGACTGCGATATGTTGTCGCCAATATTTGGTCCTGAGTGATGTTATATAACCATATCCGAAGAATGATGAGTCCACGATTAATTCTGCTGACCGATTCTTTGATTAACATTACCCCAAACCATAAATTAGAGACAAAAATCGCAGGATAAATCGCCAATGTAAACGAGCCTTTACAATCATTTGATAATCGTATACGCCATAGATAAATATATAT
>JAOBAZ010137994.1:0-10957 GCA_026546875.1 Pteroeides caledonicum | reverse complement strand
TATATCTGTGTGTGTGTGTGTGTATCATACGTAAAGGTCAGGTAAAGTCAATACTGTAGAGAAAAGGCTTGCTTACATTTTGAACTTCTAAATTTGTAAAATATGATATACAACACTGTTCGGGTTGGCTATGGTCTTAACTGGATATTATAACCAGTAGCGTAGCCAGCCAGACGATTTGTCCCGCTATGCTAATATTTTGGTACGGTGTTCATTGACTGTGAAAACAATAAATTTATTAAAAGACATAAATAATTATAATAATTCGAAATTTACATAGCGGGACAAAATCGTCAGGCTGGCTACGCCACTAATTATAACCAGAGTTTCAATTCAGAAAAGGGCTCCAAGATGGAAAAGTTTCGGGTAATTCTTGTATTTGCGGGTCCTCCTTTGTTATGAGCAAGACCGATGCGCAGAACGCGGGGCTTTACTTCACGTTTAATATATTATAATTATGCAAAATGTTATTAAATGTCAGTCGATACATGTGCAAAGCTGTTTTAAAGAATGAGACTCATGGCAAAACTTTCTGCGCTGTTTATTTTTTACGTTCACAAAATTTCCGTGTCGAGTGTACGTCGCTTTGCAATTTGGATAACGAAAGCAACCAAAAAGTCGAAATTCAAAGTAGCAGTTTATAACAATCATGTCGCTTAAATGTCTATGAATTTTTTATTGGATTTTTCGATAAAATACGGTTTCAACTGTTCATTTTAATATTCTTTTTGTTTTGGTTCGGTTTTGTTTACATGAAGCAATAAGTCATCAACAAACGTTAATTTGTGGAAATTATTCACGAGGTCATGCATGGCTTAATAAACTAGAATCAAATTTTAGTATACCCTTATATACTAGTCTATAGCCGAAGAAAAAGTTGGTTTGAAACAATTTTTCTCTTCTGTTTCGTTATGTAATAGTGATTTGCATGATTCAGTGTCTCTAGCATCAAAACAATTGCTTGAGAACCACCATTTTGTCCTTTGAGCGCTTGGTTCCCATTTTGAAGTCAAAACTCGTTCCCAACCACTACCTCTTCTTCGCATTGAAATGGCTGAATTTTCCAACGGATTTTTACAACAAAATCATTGCCGAAAAACAATAATATTTTGCGTTTGTCATCACCGTTTGGAGAACTAACGGAATATACAAAAAATTTACTTCAAAAGCACTTTAAGCATTTCTGCAGAACAATTCAGAACAAAAATGTATTTCTAGATGATCATACTTTTACTATATACATTACGCACACATAATGTGCATTTTTTCTTACGTTTCTATACAAACTTCTTTGAATTAACGCTTTCACAGTTAAATCTATCTAAATGGCAAGTAATATCGCATGATGTTAAGCAAACTAAAGTTGAAATCTATTTGTAACAGTAAATGAGTTACCAAAGTTATTATAGAGAACATGGTTTGGAAGCCCAATTAAAATTCAATAGAACTTATTATCTATGTTGGTCAACGTTTATACAGGTTTGGGTTCCTTATTTATCACATGTCCATTGTATCACATGTCCATTGCATCAGGAGCACATTTCTGCATAAACCTGGACAATAACATAAATAATGAGTTTCACTGAATTTAAATTGAGCTTCAAAACCATGTTCTCTAATAACTGTGGTTATATTACCATTTACCGTTTAATTACGTTTGAGCAAAGCCAAATCAACTTAAAGAAAGCCTACACTTAGGGCCAACATTATTTGTCCAAACGTAGGTCCAAAGCAACACCTCCACGTAAAGAATCTAGATTTTGTTTTCATTAAAGGGATTCTCCACTCTAAAAACAACTATCAACTAAACACATCTAAATGAAGTGAAATAAAAATTAAATTTATCTTAACTGCATTCTTTATTTGTAATTTACTTTCAAAGTTGAGCTTCCATGAGAGTCATCCATGGAGGCCGCCATCTTGATTTTTGATGACGTAACTTGGTTGCTTAACATATCCCTCAGTTCTTTTCGCCCATTAATTGTACCATTTTCATCATTCTAAGATTCACTGAGTAAAGACCGAATAATGACAAGTACTATAGTCATACTTTACTAACTATAAGAAATAAATTGGTGGTTATCAACTAGTCAAGCAACCAAGTTACGTCAAGAAATCATAATGCACCCCCCCCCTCCATGGATTCAGTCCAACTTTGACAGTAAATTGCAAATGAAACATAGAGTTAAAAAAATGTTATGCACATATTTTTTTTATTCCACGCCATTTGGATGTATTTAGTTGATATTTGTTTTTAGCGTGGAGGACCCCTTTAAAAAAACATTTCAAATTTTCAAAAAACCCTATGACCCACTAGCTGTGCTGGATGAGAAAATCGATGTAGTAATACCACACCGCTTCCAAAAAGCTTTTCCGATTGGCTTTTAGCAATCCAATGATATTGTTATGCATAATTTTGCTTCTATACCATTTGTGTTAAGGGTCAGGGTCATTGTTTGGATTAGCTAACCAAAGCCAATCAGAAACCTTGCTTGGAGTGGTACGGGCTTGCTGAGTCAATAAGGTAGATTTTTTTTCTTATCTTCGGCACACTGGGAAGAACCAAACTAATCAACTCTTGTCTCAAACATTGTCTATTTAACTAAAAATTGGTCTGATACGACTGTCTCGTATTCAAACTCCCGGTCGAATTTGAACCAATCTAACTTATTCATATGTCGAGTTAATCTCTAAAGTTTACCTTGAAACTATTTTGAAGTGACCCTTGTACTTATTTATGCGCGTAAACAACAGGGCAGTTCTAGACCTACTCAAAATATTGACTTTGAAAATACATACTTTTTGATATCCCAGCTGTATCGTGTGCTATATCAGGTACAACTCAAAAGGCGATTTTCATGGTTTTTTTTCTAAAATTTACCCACAATTTGTGGCCAATTTCTTTTGCTATGCAAACTAGGTGCACTAGTACTGGATCCGCCGCTGAGTTACCGACTACATAACACAACCTATGCAGACAGTAATGCAATTTTCCAACCACGTTCAGAACGGTGAGGTGCTACCCCCCTCCCCATACCAGTATACCCTTTCAGCTAAACCGCAAGACTGTTATTCCAAGATAAAGGTTTATCCGAGTGTGACTTGGCAATTTTACTTTTTGCTTCCAAAATCTTGACCCTCTTAGAGCTTGTTATGTCCACCACTTTTGAATGGACGCCATCTCTTGCCTTGGTAATCTTAACGTTCACCGGTCCTTTCGACTTTATTATTTTTTCTCTTCCCTTTACCATCACGCCATTCACGATATGACTACGAAGTTCATTGCTATCCCCAATTGGTCGCCCGTTTACCTTTAGCAAAACGTTTGCCGCTCGGTGACGTAAGGCTTTAGGTCGAGAGATTCGGTCTTTTTGCGATAACAAACTCGCGTCAGCCGGAGCAGGTTTTTGAAGAAGAAAATTCACTTCGTTTGGGGACATGGCTTCAGCTGGGGACCCGCCTAGAGAGAACCCTCCACTGCTAACTTTCATTGCTGGCGGTTGCATGTCATTATATCGCCTGGCGTTTGACTGGGAGTCTCCGAAAACCTGCCTCTGGCCTTGGCTACCTAACATAAATACACCACGATCTGCGGCATTATCGGCATGTTCTCCCACCATAGCAGCACCCATAAAAGGTAACATGTTCTGAGATTGTCCAAAGCCTGTTCCCCGAAGCATTGGGTTTCCAAGAAACGCTTCAGGAACCGGCATCTGAGAGACCGCCCGCATCATACCTAAACCCAATCCTTTGTTCTCGGAGGTATACGTCGGGTCGTTGCCAGGCAACATTTCAAAAAGCTTTCTCCTCGTAGCGGCTATTTGACGCTGTTCAGCCCTCATGCGCCCGTTGTATTTCTCATCATCATCTTCGTCGTCGTCTTCGTCGTCGTCTTCGTCGTCGTCATCGTCGTCGTCTTCGTCCTCGTCGTCGTCATTGTCGTAATCGTCATCTGCGTCGTCATCAAAATCAACACCTTTATGACTGCTACCGCCGCCGTGCGGGTGAAGATGGAATGGCGTGCTCAGTCGGTTCCCAGGCCTCCTATGTCTCAAACTTGTTTTACCAACGCCGAAGTCAGATTGGTCATCTACAAACTTCATTTGTCCCGGTATGTGACCAATATCTCGGTAGAGCGATTCGTCATCTTTATGTTTCGTAATGGCACCGTGACGTTGCAGTAGAAATGTTGGTAGCAATGGTTTCAACGGATCACCAGTTGTCGCTATTTGGTCACTTTGGAAAGTTTTCATCGTTTGTGTTTGCGGGTCTAAAATCACCGTGGCGCCATTAGAAAGTTTTCCCGCTTCACCCTGAAGCATGACGGGGACAAATGGAGTCTTTTCACTGTTGCTAGGCAATAGTTTTTTGTCATTATCACCATCTTCGTTCTCCGAGCTCTGTGGGACACGGCGCAGAACAACGTCCCCATTCTGAGTTCTGATAGGCCTCAACATTTCTATCGGGCTATTTTCAACCAAATTTGAGTGTCCACTTTTGGTAATCTTTCCAAGAGCATCTAGCGGAATTGAGATAACGTTCACTGACTTTTCATCCTGTTTTTCCTTGGCTTCATCGTTATCCTTAACTATCCTATAAAGATTCCCATTGTTTGAGGAAACATCAGAAATTTCTTGTTCCTCTTTTTTTTCTGGTTTCGTCCTCACGACTGGGGCCTCGGTGCTCTTGCTCTGGTTAAGCAATGTTCTTACTTTGCCCAATAAATGTTTCATGAATTTGATTTGGCCTTTCTCGGGTAATTCGGATTTTTTCGAATTTTTATGGTGCGCATTGTAGAACGTCCTTCGGGCATCTGGTGCATAGTTTTTTGCTTGTGACGTCACATAGTCGTTAAATATGGGAGTGGGTGCCCAGTTTACTCCCGTTTGTGCATTTACCGGGTTTGTATATTCCCAGTGTTCTTCTTCGTTCCCGCCAGTGTACCCTTAAAGAAACAATACACAATTACGAACATATTTTCGGGGAAAAATGTCAAATGAAAGCAGTGCACCACAAGAAAAACGTTTTGCAACCATATCATAGAAAATTATAAAACTGGCCTAAAATTATATCGAAAGTACCTTGAGCACAGAGTATTTGGGGGTAACATATGAATACTTTGCCACTACATTTAAGTGCCTAGGAAGCGAAAATTATCATTGTCGTATCTGTAAGAGCTCGTAAAATTATAAAGTTACTTGGCAGTTTCTCGTTACTTGCTAAGTTGGATTTGTGTGCTAGTATGCTGGTATACCAGAAAAATACGTAGCATTTTTGGAACAAATTTTAGTCGGCAATCACCGAGATATTACGTTTTTTGTGTAGCTCATTATGCATGTATGTGTGATGTATATTTAGTATTTGCATTAGTTAAGTGAAGTATCTCAACAACAAAGCAAGTAAACGAAATACCGGAAAATAACTCACTTCGTAGATTTACGAGCTTACCGATAAGTCGACAATAATTTTCGCTTTAGGGAGGATACAGTTCGCTTACTCTGTTAACGACTTCAGTAAATGAGGTCAAAGTTAAATCCAAGATGGCGGAACTTAAATATCTTGCCAACAAAACATGAAATAATACTAAATCGGTGTTATATGTCATGTCTGTACTCCTTTCAGACTGGCAAACCTAAAATCTATTGCCGGTGCTCTTTAAAGTAATAATTTTTTGCTTTGTCTTCTTAGTAGCTATATGTTTATTTACTAAAAATTTAACGACTGGTGCGTTCGGATTGGCTATAGTACAATAATATTTGAAATTGCATTTCAGAAAGGTAAAACTCTTTACAGTCTGGAAAGGAAAGCTTGATTCATATCCCTATTGTTATGGAGTAGCAAAGTTAGAATAAATATTGGCATTTTATTTAATCCATTCGAAGTTTGTTAACACCTTTAGTCCCAACTCTCTATAGTGCAGCTTAGTTTACAACGAAAATTCACTTGCTATTTCTCATTATGGTAAAATTTACTAAACTCTGTTAAAATGGCTAGCTTGGAAATTAAAGATAAACCACCTATCAATCAACACAATTATAGCAATGTATATTACGGTTCAGTGGTGTACAAAATTCATAAATAATCCCACCTGAAGGAATGCCATAACACGCAGTGACGAACGACAGGACCAAAATAAGAAAACTCTCGTTAACCATAGCGAAAGTTTTTCATTCTTGAAAAATTGTTTATAAATTTTGTTCATTAAAGTTTGAATCTTCACTCCACTGATCTTCGAGAGTTACAAACAGATCGAGCATCTGCTCAGTGGAGCGAATGACGCAACATTATCAAGACAGGTATTATGTCACTCGCCAATGCAAAAAAGCTACATACAGTACACTTCATTTCGACAGTTGGGCACGCCATACCATTATCTATATATAAATTCTTCCAACAACACAAAGTAACGCCTAACGCTTTTCTTAAGCTTGACGTATTTGGCGATCACTTGTTCATATACATTTCTTGCATTATAACGAAAAGTAATATATGTATGGATATATTACTTTTCGTTATAATAATAATATATAAGTTCTCGTCAGTTTATTCTTTTAGTTTATCAATAATGTAAAAACAGTTGGCCACAAAGTAATGTATCATGTAGGAGAAAAAGGTAATTTTTAAAATTTCAAATTTAAAAGTATTTTGCTAAAACCATTATAACTTACTAGCTTGATATACAAGTGCTGTTGTTGTTGTTCATTACGCTGTTACAATAGCTATTTGAAATCAATCTTTCTTACTGGTGGCTGGCGTGTGGCTTATATAGACATGCAGTACGTCGAGTGTAAATAAAGCCTAGAATGAGTGCTTTGACATTTGACGGTAGTGATAGGTTTATCAGTTATTCAACATAGTACACAACTTTGGTAATGTTGAAATGCGAGTAAAAAGTTGTAGGCATTCCTGCCGTATGTAACAACCAGCGGTGACTGTTTCATGTTATGCGTATTGCAACTGTGTAAAGTTCAAGTAGAAGTTAACAAAAACTTTTTATTTATTACTTTATTATTTTTTATTTTATTATACTTTTTGGTATGTATTAGAAAAGCAATAGAATTGGTAAAACACAGTGCTCAAATCAATAACAATGGTAGAGCGTTAATAAATGAATGTTTCTGAAGATAAGTTCGTTAATGCTCAGAGTTTCGTGCTCAAACATCTGTGTATGGTAAGTAAACATGGGTTATCCTTTAACATGGAGTAGACTTGGGCCCTCATTTAGCGCCAGTACTAGCACTAAATCTTTTTACGGACTATCGCAAACAGATATGGATTTGTAAATAGACCACGAGAGACCAAGAGACCGTAAAATACCAAGAAAGTATGTCATGGGTGTCCTATTGAGTTCGATCATGAGATGAGATGAAATGAGATGAGATGACATGGGGTAGTGCCTGATATATTAGAACTTCAGGTAGACAGAACGCAAATTGTTAGCCGTCGACGCCAGAGCAAATGAATTTGTCGTCTGAAGACCGGAAAAAGTCGACAGAATAGTTTAAATGCGGTTCTCGTCCATACCTCCCCAACCTTTTGGTCGACGTTTTGTTAAACTAGTTATTTTCGCGTCGACGTTCTTGCTTGTATCTGGTCTTTAAGGTCGGTCTCCACTGAGAAAAAATGTCGCGTAAACTAAGATTATTTTTGTCTTTCGAAACCAGTGAGATTGAATCGGGAGATATCTTTTGAAAAGGGATTTATTTTGCACGAAATAATTTTTCTCAGTGGAAACCGGCTTTTATATATAGATGCCACAACGGCGAGACAAAGTAATATAATGTATATATTATATGCATATACGGTATAGGTAACCATATCAACCATCAGCCAATAAGCTAACGGTGTATTGTTGTCTTGTTGTGTGACCGCAGTTTTAAATACATACATAAGTCAATTTATATCTACATTTTTAGCTGAATTCTGATGAACGAGAAAACTAACGTTTATGAAATTTGAATTGAAGAGAAAATGAGTTACGATTCAAGGTAAGACTATATAGTAGCACTAGAAATGAGTGCTGAATAAACAGGTCAACTTAATGGCATGTATTTGGTAATATAATTAATATCATCATTATTACTAGCACAAGTTTACCTTTATCATTCTGCGATTGAAACAGAGATAGAGTTGCTTTTAAAAGTAATTGAAGCAGGTGTGATATAAAGATGTTTATCTGCAGTGTTGTATAATCAATTGAACACATATATAAGGGTAGAAGTGACAGGAAGGCACGAGTCTTCGTGTTGGACGTCCGGTTTGTGCCTATAAGCCAGACAAATTGGTATGATATTGTTGCTAACCTTTCACAATATATACAGCGTTGTTGTAGTCACCCGGCTCGAGTTTTTCGTTCGTTTGTATAAGAATTTCCATGTAGCAAGAACAGAATTCGCAAACGCTGCATATAACTACACGGTAATTTGGATTTGAACATGAAACTATGTTGTCAAGTTTAATACCATTAAACACGCCACGCTAACCTAAAACAGATCAAGCTAAATTGCGCACTTCGCTTCCAAAATGTATAATAAATTGTGTTTCAGTATATCCCAAGTCAAGAAAAGTGTTAAAGCAAAGACGAAAACTAAGTTGCGAGACTAGTTGGAAAAACTTTACACGAAATGACAAAGGGTTGACAAATAGGCTTTTAATAGTAACACTGAACAATGTATTTAAAAGGCTTTATTACCGAAGAGTATATTATGATACTAAAATTTATTTTTTTCATTTTTAGTATTCCAGTTTGGTCTCGATATCATCCAGTAATTCCAAAAAGATATGTTCCAGAGTGGACAACAGATATGAAAAACCGAAAGCTGATCTTGCAGGTTAGTCAAACGAAACACTGGCAAACTAAGCCTTATGAGTTATGGCATAGTTATACTATATTGAATCTGGAGAATATATGTTGGCGCTGATCGTGTCTGTCCGCGCACATCTATCATCGCTGATTGCTACTTGGTAACCCCAGTGAATCATTTAATCAAAATATCTCAAAAGTACAAAATTTTGATTTTCATACACGATCATCACATATTTTTATACATGAGTCACTTATTGTGCAGGTATTAATGTTGACATTACGACATTATGCCAAGACTTGATTCTAGTGATTAAGTATCGTTAACTAGTTACAGGATAGTAGACACCGAACAGCAGGACATCTCGTATCCCTGTATATTACTGACAGGCGATGTACCTTTGAACCTAATTTGTTCATTTCAATGGGATTGGGTAAACCGGAGAAACAAGAAAAACGAACAAGACAAATGAACTATATGACCTCTTCCCATTTCCAAAGCAAAATCTTCCCAGGTGGTCGCCCAACCAGAACTATTAACGTTATATATCCAAGCGGACATGAGAAGCAGCGCTACGTAATTATCGAAAGGGTGTATTCATTAGGCATAATAAGACGCAAGAAGTTGTTTTTTGCATATCAAACAAACCTGAATATTTTCCGAATGAAGCAAGCGAGCGAAGTTTTATAAAAGTGGTACTTCTTTATTTTAAATGATGCCATAATATATAGCATTTAAAACATAGCGCGAAAGGAAACTTTCGTGTAAACAACCAAAACCAAGCAGGAATTTTTTATGTAATTCTCTCGCGATTTTTTCGTCACATTTTTTTTTGTAATTTTTCTTAGAATTTTTCCGTCTTCATTTTAGAACTGTAAGATGTCAAATTACCGATACGGTCCACATGACACCAGTATTTATCTGGAAAACCGAGGTGAGTTCTTCGGGAACACACTTGCTTTGGCGGCCATGATGGTGCGCATTTCATTGAATTTTTTATTTCTGATCATTTGTTATAGAACGATTAAACAACGTTGAACCACGGCAGATGGTCACCAGCAAGATGACTCATATTCCACGTGAAAGACTTTTAAACCCTTGGTTCCACTCTCCCATGTCAAAATACCAAAGTAGTTTAATGTTTCGACTTTAATTATGTATTAATTTATTCAGTGTGAATTGTAATAATTAGCATTAATCATTATACTGTCCGAGGAATTTTTCTTAGTAACTATAGTAATTTAGTAGAAACTTCCAGGTGACTGTTGATTTTCCTGCATTCTGCTTGGTCAAGATTCATAGGTGAAGTGATAGTCACTGGTCAGTGGCTATAGCTTTTCGCATTTTTATGTTGTTGAGTTAATTTTTATATAATTGTGGTCATTATTATTTATAAAACCTGGAAATTTATACTAAAACAGTTATAGTCGCCGAAAGCGAGGTGATCTACAAGCCTACATTCACTTCGGCGACTAATGGTTAAATAAACTCATCTATATGGAATATTACTATGAATAAATCTGGATTTTGACGCCCTTTTGGGCGTGTGATAGGGCTGTCATTCACAAATGCTATCGACAAGAAGATGTTACGACTCTCTATCCAACCTGCTTAGTGTCTTTTGCTTTCCTAAATAATTAGAGTAAATTAAAAGGCAGAAGTTTATTTTGCCTTTACTGATTTTAACATGTTACGCAATGGCTAAAATTTAGACCCTCTCAGCAGACCAAAGAGTTTTCATATAAACCAAAGTACTTTTTAATAGTTAAAACTCTTGTTAATGGGCAGTAGCGTAGCCAGCGCGACTATATAGCTTTGCTATGCAAACATTGCCATGTTCAGCGACTGTAAAAACACTGATTTTCTAAAGAAGTGGATAATGGTAATGATTTGAAATTTGCAAAAAAATTTTTAATTACAATTGAAATCTAGTATTAAAAGTAATGTAAGGTCAGTAGTGTAAACAAACGCCCTGTTTACAATTTGAACTGTTTGGGTTTGCCATGCTCTTAAATGAATATAAACCAAAGTTTCAATTCAAAAAATGTCCCGAAAATCTCTCTCTCTCTCTCTTTCTATATATATATATATATATATATATATGTCATATATACAGGTTAAAAAGGTTTAAAAATACAGTTTAAAAACGATAA
>JAOBAZ010137883.1:0-10958 GCA_026546875.1 Pteroeides caledonicum | reverse complement strand
TTATTTAAATCTCCCTTGGCTGTGGCAGTAAATTTTTGAATTAAATGGGTTCAAGAATAGATGACTTATGAAAGAAAAAGCCATAGTAAAAAAAACTGGGTTTTTCCATAGTGTATTAGCCGCAAAATTGAAAAAACCACTTGTTAAGCTCAATACCCAGAGGTTAACCTGTGGGTGTTGACTTAATTAATAGAAAATACAGCAACTAACACAAATAATATTTCTGATAAATGCCAGAATTTTATTTGCTAAAACTGTTACTATGCACTACATCATAATGATGATATGGATAAATAATGATATTTTTATTTTTTTGCAAATCACATCATTTTACCTAATATGAAACATTTCCCAAAACACCACTCTTGTAAAAGTGTGATAATCAGTCACTGCTATTGCAGATCTGTAGCACTTTCTTCAGATAATCCCTGACTATCAGATCAAGTAGAAAGGTTTTCACTGTACATTAAAATTTCTGGTTTGCAGTGACTGTCAAGCAGATGCATTTGACGGCCCACTTTTACAATATTTAATAAGAACTGAACAGGTGAATAACTTCTAATTAAAAAACAGCAATTACAGATGCTCGCAATACATGTGTTAAGCCATAGTTATTTTTGGAGATTATCTAACTAACCTTCTGCCCATAAAATTTTCCCCAATTGTTTCTTCAGCAAGACAACTTATTATGGCTATAAGCCAGGGAGAACAGAATCAGATACAAGATTAGATAAGTGTTTCCCTTCATTACCTCTCCAAACAGTTACACTCATTTTATTAAAGTGCTTTTCGAAAGCGATCACCAAAATTGAGCTTGGCTTTCATTTACTAAATCTTTAATTACACCTAACAATAAACTGAAAATAAAATAACCAGGAAAATCAACCAAAAAAAAATATGCCACCTCAGCATATTACACCTTAATGTATGCATAACAAATCAAGAATACAATTATAAATGCAGTATCATAGCCAAGACAGTGTGTCATATGCTATTTTTGTCCTAGCATGTGCAATAAAACATTTAATAACTACAACATATATACCTGAACATATTCCTTTTAACACAACACATGTACTAGGTAATATTATATTATGGCGCAGGTCATAGAATAATTCCAGTGGCTTTTTGAAAAGCTCAAGTGAAAGTACTTATGTACTTGGTTTGATATTGTACCAATAGTATACACTTTTTGTAAATAAGGAGAATTGGGCAATAGTGTGACAGAACAATTGAATGAATATAATAAAAGGAACACAGATATAATATCAAAAATGCTCATGACTGAATCAGTGAATGAGTGTAACTGTGTCTTTATCAGCTTAAAGTTTCCCACTGGCATTATATAAAATCCTATTTCAAGTTGTTTGCGAATTTTGGCTGTTTACGTTATCCTTTCCTTTTCTGTCAGGACAGTTATCATAATTTGCCTAAGTAATAAACACTAACAGGATTTCATATGAAAAACGTCAATGCATTCATCGCCATTCGCAGCAAATTTCCGTGGAGCTGTAACTTAAATGCGACGGGTTTTATCGAGATCGATCTATCTCTGTGACAGGACACTTATCTCCAATCTAGGCAGTTAGATGCCAGAGCCAATCCTAACAATCCCAAAAGATATTAAGAGATTATCACGTAAAACAGGTTACAGCACAGTCTTAGGTTATTGCATGTTAGTTGATGTGACAAACTTAGCCGAGCGTGTGCCCCGCAATGTACTGATTCAAACAAACGAACGAGAGCAGCGAAACCACAACACACCGCTTTGACAGTTGAAATAAATTTATTCCGCACTTCAACAGGTGGCGTGACAGTGCTTTAGCTTGTCGCATGACAAGATGCGAGCGAGTATGAACGACATGCCGCAAAGCATCGATTTAAAGCTTGATTAAATTTCTTTGTTTTCCCAATGTGCGGCTATTGTAATCATCAGCGAGAAAAAATAACATTGGCAATCTCGCCAGATGATCGCGTTTTCCCGCGACGCAGCGAGAAATGTTTACAAAATGAGAAAGACCGAGAGGTTGACGATGGAAGGTAGCCAAATGTGACACAGGTTGATGAACTTAGCGAGGCTTTAATCTGATGACGAGTTTTTCGAGCCACGGAGATACCCTGAGTGTAGAAGCGAATTTAGCAAAACAAAACTGAACAAAAGAATCATTCATTCCCGTAATAGGATGAAAGCTCTTTCGAAAGTGAGCAATACGGCTTAGTCGTTACATTCATCGGATTGTATATTGTTTAACGTTCCCATAATATGTCAAACAAAATAAAATCTTTGCGTGGATAAATCGCTCGCCTAATTTCCTTGTGATCTTTTATCGCTCACAAGTTTATGTTTAAACAGGGTTACAAGTTTATTTCATTTATTTTGAGGTACTGCTTGACAAAGGGCTGTCTGCCGATGGTCTACAACAACAACTGATGCTCCTGGCCATCGCCAACCCACCAAATTGGTATAACCGGCAAGCGATCGCGATAAATCGTAGACAGAAAAAAGCGTGGAAATTCAAACTTAGTTATCGCTCTTATTATCGCTTATGTGCGCCTGACTTTGAAGTGCTCGATGAACGGTGAATGAGCGATCTCTCTCTCCGAATGGAATAACCAAGCGCTTCTCATTGTTCTGTTTAATTTCCAAATTACGAGATCTGTATGCGACTATATAAAACCAATAATTATTAATATAACCGCAACAAGCTGACGGAGAATATATTTAACGGAAGGCGAACGGTGTGATCTTTAAGGTGAGAAATATAACGAACCCACTTACCTATTTCGCCGCGAGACCTTGGAAATTGCGCCACCAAAAAGATCGCGGACAAAACAACAAAATCCAGCCCATGTGTCTTCATGTTCAAATGTTGTTGTTGTCTGGTGCGAATGAGCCGTAAATAATCCCCTTCCCAGAATGCCTGCTGCCAATTACACACGTCGAAGCTGAGACATATGGGCATACGGTGATGACGACATATCCATACAACAAATGAAATGGAGAGAATATTCGTTATCCCAAAAAACGTCTCTTCTTTATCGAACTCGGTCTGAACACTTCCCTTGAACTATTTTCTTTTGGCAATCACAAAGGAAATGAAACGCGAGCCCGGTTTCCGTTCCTTTATTGGTTTTCTAAAGACACTCACTGCGTTGCGTGGACGTTTAATAAGCACTTGCAACAGTTGCTGTCGGGGAGAGGGATCGCTGACCGAATCGTTTATAAACGCTTAAATAATTAATTTACCGGTAAAAAATAAAATCAGAAACCATGTTGACAATTTGGTGTCTCGAGCGTTTCAGCTCGACTCATCCTCGTTCGTTGACGGTCGGAAGTTTGTTCTAATGACGCGCAGCAATCGCTACCTCAGCTATTCGATGGCACGAATATCAACATACCTCTATCCGTCCGCTTCTCCCGTTATTCGAAGCGTTAACTTTAAAAAACCGCAGTGTCTATCCGCCAACAAACGCCGATCCGTTCACCTGATCGCGGTGATAAACAATAAATATGTCACAAAGCCCAAGCATTGCTTCGCGGGTTTCGATCACGCTCGCAGTGGCAAGCAAACATCTCAATGCTACCATAAACAAATTAATTTTACAGCTATTAGCAAAGAAAACACTCGACGACACAAAGAATTGCCGGGCTTGTCGCATATATCCCCGCTGTGCCAATTTCAAAGCAGCCTGCTTGCAACGTTTATGAAAAACTTAATATGCCATTCAAGTTGGACCGCGCGGCACAGCTGTAGGTACCTCAATACAAATTCCATTCGCTCGCTTGCTTTTTGCCCGTCCTAACATATCCAAGGAGATCCACTACAGTATGACATCAGTTGCTATAGCGATTTAACTCGGCATACCTGCGCACATAACTTCATCCATATATCATAGATAATGTGTGAAGCGAGACCCATGGGCGAGAGGCATTTGCAAGACAGAAATCGCAGACAATAATCTTAGCTCTCTTGGCGGTTAAATGTGCTAAATTAAAGAAATGTCGTGTATTATATAAGCAAGTACTAAATTAAAAGCTCTCTTTATTCTAAGCCATCTTTTTGCCCATTTAAAATGAGTTTTGTGTGTCACGTGCTGCTCGATGCACAGCCGAATTCAATAACCAAGATTACATTAAATCTAAGTTAGTGGTTCATAAAACAAAACGTACGAAATTTGCATGGAGAAAGACCCAGTAATGGGCATAATCAAATTGTATTACATTCTGATTGCAAGTCGTGCGCAAAATACATACAAAAAATGTTCACAGTACAATGCCACAAGTAATCTGTTTATCCTTAAATGATGTCATTGCAGCTTAAGATAAACCATTATTTAGATCACTTAAACATAAATGAGCGATGAAAAGTTCTGTTTTCATTAATCATTGCCATGTCATGGGTTGCCTTTCGAGTTACTGGCTAACATCCTGGACATAATGCGATTGTTTAAGCCTTTGATTTTCTCCAGCAGTGGTGTGTTGTAGGCTTTTTCGCCACATCGGCCCTTAGCTGGTAAAGTTGAAAACCCTGTAATAAAAGTGAGGGTGATGAGTGGTCTTGGGAACCAAAGAGGTTTCACAAACTGTGAACTCACATGAACGAGGTGTACCTAAAATACTTGCCTTGACAGGCTTTACCTGAGCCCTGAGTCAAGTCATCTAGAGGTGTTGACAAATCATTTAAGTTCAGTCGTTTTTAGATCAAAAATAGGTGAAAAATATTGTTTTTTTATATCCTGACATTTTCGTTTCAACTGATGAAAACAATAGAAACCCTAACTCTCTCGTAAAAGGGCTTGGAACTTTATGGGTAATCGGGGAAAAGTCCACTGAAACAAGAGAACCATTGAAGCAACCTGTCATTTTGAATTGAGCTTCTCTCTGATCTCTTCGCCAAGCGCGACCTGGTCTCTAACTATGGGATATACACGACATGGCCATTTGGCGCCTTGCATTCCCGTGATATACGGTAACTACCAGCGATTCTTCCTTTTAACAAAATCATTCAATATTAATTAATATCGTGTTTAAACAATACAATTTGGTGCTACAATGGATTAGTTATATCATCAAGTATTGGTTTCGTGTGGACGACCTCTGAAACTCGGGTTTTTCGGTACGCTTTGTAAATACTAAAGCACTTGACAAAGAAAAAACAGAATCCTCTTACCATTCTTTATTGAAAATAAAGGGCTTGGTCGGCGATAATCACTTCGGAATCCAGTCCAAGTGTTACGATATTACTTGTTTTTAGCTTAAATATTTTTTACATGAAGATTTTCGTCGTGCGTTCATTTGTTTCTTCTTCATACCGAGAAAATTAGAAAAACAAAATCTAGGCATATTTTTTGCAACTGACTAAACGGATGAACAGATATATTCTAGAACGATATATTCTAGATACACAGTAGCGTAGCCAGCTTGACGATTTGTCCCGCTATGCTGATATTTTGGTGTTCATTGACTGTGAAAACAAATTTCTAAAGACATGAAGAATTATAATAATTCGAAATTTACATAGCGGGACAAAAGCGTCAGGCTGGCTACGCCACTGTAGATACAGGACTTGAAAAATTCCACGTTAAAACCGAATGGGGAAAAATTGATGAATGGATAGAATTATAGCCTATTAAAAGAGCCCGGTCAATCTTTAACAACGATAATATTGTTAATATTTGCGAATAAATATATTAAATGCTCAGGGAAATGTTTAGGCTAATTTTGGGAATTACTAATTGACTGTTTACTTACTTTTACTATATATTTTATCGCTTTTCTGCAGTACTTTCAGCGGTAAAAAATAGCATTTGAAGATTTTGATTAAACAGAACGTTGATCAGTCTAACTAAATCCCGATTAGTGGCTAAGTAGTATAATAATGCTTTTAAAATGTCCCCCAGTTGTTTCGTAGGTCTTCCTTAATTGGACGAAATTATGATGATAGGAAAGAAAGAGTGCGACTACGCAATTCTAAAAAACTAGAAACAAAATTTTAAAGTACGATTAATTAATTTATTGATTTTGTGTTTGACAATCAGCTCACACTAACTGAAAATAATAATTTTTCTTACGTTCAGTTCCCATAATTATCTGTGACTATACTCGGTATATGCCACTTCTGCGCGCGATAAATATTCCCCGATAATCAGTCATTTTGCAAATAATTTCTAAATATAATATTAGTAGTAAAAAACGACCAGAAAACTCTTTCTTATTCTTGGGTTGGGTTGAGATTAAGCTTAAGAATAGCCCAGTATCTCAGTATAATACATAATTCTATGAGACATTGTAAAATTCACTCGCAGAACGACACTCTAGTACGTTTCAAGTCCCAAGTTCATTAACCTCTGTAAGGTGAAGGCTTAATCCTTGATGACAAACAGGCCACCTTTAAGTATAACAAACCTATTACTATATCTCCACATGGTGTTTTTTCAAAATCGCCTTCCGAAAAAAGTAATCAAAATTTTGAGAAAACTATATTACGGTTGAGAAAACTATATACGAAACCAGCTTGGTCAAACTGGCCTGTCAATGATTGATATTGGGTGGTACTCCGAGCAGCAAACCAAACCTGAAAAATCCTAAAAATCCTACTTGACCTACGGGTTCCAAAAGGTCGTTGGATCTGTGATTCGGGAACAGGTAATATTACTTTAATATCAGAACAGATGTCTAGGTTTTTAGGCAGTGGGAATTTTATTTCTTTCCGCGGTTATTAGGTTCTACACCACAGAAATGTGGTACACTGGTGATGCCTTCCATCAACTAAGCTACACGGCAAGTAGATTGAAACAAGGCTTTTTAAGGCTTGTTTCAATACGATTTAATTGTTCAACAGAATTGATCAACAAAACAATTAAACTGTTGAGATGATGAAAGGCTCAGTCATCTCCAGTTCAAAATTTATATAATTGCGTAACAATTCTAAACGAAACAATGAAATAGTTAGCGAACTTTTTTCTTTTCCTATCCGCGATTAAGTTCAAGTGTACAATTTTGGCCAAAGCCAGACGGTCATATTTACCTCTCAGAAGGCGTTCGCAAGTATAATGAAAAGTACAGAGAATATCCAAGACTTATCGGCGCATTTTGTCTTCGATGAACATTTGCTGTTCTGCAGGCGCAAATGATTTCTGCCTGATTTATACTGGATAGTGTCTGACAACTTTAGTTGTCAAGCGAAACGACGACTGCCATGCGATAAAGTGTTGATAAATAAACACAAAATGTTGTTTAATTAAAGTGTGCTATTTTGGTCGTTGTGTCTCAACCTTTGTGAAACTTTTTTTCTGTTTCAAATTGTACTTCTCAAATTGCAACCTAATGAATGCACCGCTTATCTACCGCAGTTAATTCATCACTTAAGCTTGGTATTTTAATTGTTATTTTGCTGTACACAGGTATTACGTACAAGGAAGTTGAAAGAGTACATCGACACATGAACACTAATTGTCTATCTAATACATATACATATTAAGTACTATTCACTTATCAACCTTATCATGATACATACGTTTCTTGACGTATATTTTACGGAATGACGCATATGCAAAGAAATCCACAGAGGAACGATAAATATCTACAAAAATACACAAAAGCAAATTCAAAAATACTTTCATTTTCAAGATGTACCGATCGCCATCGGATAAGATTTGTCGATCTTACTAATTCAGCCACTGAGTAAATTTGAAACTTTAAACATTCACAAGACATATATCATTATAATAAATACAAATGACAATATGTCACACCGCTTTAGAGTTGATTCAAAGCAGGTTGATTGCATTAGAGACATCTTGTATTATTAATGTAAACCATGGCATAAATTGGTCGTATATTTGCAAATGTATTTAGTATTTGCAATGACGCTTCGAACGAATTGCCTTCATCAGCTTGCCACAATCATGCGCACCGTTCTCGCTCAAAGTGTCAGCAAAGCTATTAACACACACGTTGATCAGTTCGCAACTAATCCAGTCTCGGTTTTGAATTTCATAATGCTTACGCAGCGCATTTGCCAATTTTTATCTTTTTGTGAGATCACTTCTCCTAAATTTTCTTATGTTAAGTCACCTGAGCATTCCATTCTAAGTGAAATTCAACAAAGCTTTTTATCAAACATCAGCAATACTGATTTAAATACAAACCTAAACGCTTTTCATATAAGCCAGCCAGCTCGTTTTCTCACGTAATGCTGCCAGGTATTAAAATTCATATAACACCTCAATAAATTCTAGCCAGTTGATCGGTTGAATCTGATCACGTGATGTTGAGTGTTCCCATTTCACGAGCGTGCGTTTTTGTACTGTACGATTTGTGCTATAGGACGCTTGGATTTTCACTCAGTTCAGTCAGTTAAAATGCTACTCATTGTGTGACATTTTTCTGAAGTCAGCAAATTCAGTTGTTCTTTTGGCGGATATGATTTTTACTTTGTCTCTCGAGCTGCATTAAGTAAACGATTTCAGTTATATCAATTCTTTTATTTATTTTGGTGTTATATAAAACAAATAATAAATGTTTATATTCGTGCAATGGTAAGAATATTTTCACTCGGTGAAAGATGATTACATTCAACTCGGCTTCGCCTCGTTGAATGGAACATTCCATCTTTCACCTCGTGAAAATATTCTTACCATTACACCTATAAACATTCATTATTTGTATAACAATGGCTGATTCTCGTTATCGCACGAGTTCGTTTGAATTCAGGGAAGAAAAAGCGTTAGGGTTATTAAACGAAAATGAGACGTGATGAGAGTTGGTTGGCCCCGCCTAAAACAATCGGAGATATTATCTCTTTTTCTTCATATTATTGTTACCATTGGCAATTATTTCGACGCTACTCGCTTTGAGTTTTTTAAACAGTGTCTGAAAATTGTTTAGTATAAGTAACGTCGCGTCCGTTTTGTCAACCGTGGGTTGACAAAACGGACAAAAGTTGGTAAGAGTGGAAGAAAGTGGCTGAGAGTGAGTGAGACTCGTTTGCATAGGAGTCGACGAGCGTTGAAACGTGAGCAAGAGTTGCAACTCTTTCAGTAATTCTCATCCTCGTCCGAGCGTGCTTTTAACCTGACCATAAAGTACCAGCTGCACTTGCGCGACGAATGTCACTGTGTCACTTCTCTAATGTGTACAGCCTTACGAGAGAACAGAAATAGTTTCACAAAATAGTGCAACTGTTCATTTAGTTTACAAATAATAAAAATCAAATTCGGCAAGAACTCATTACAGTGTATTTGGCAATGGGCGTTGCTTGTCCTTGCAGTCATTAGTAGCTTATTTCTCACGTATCACATTTCGTTATAACGATAAGATATACTTGCTTTATTATTCATGTGATAATTTTCACTATTACAAAGAAATTCAGTGAACGCCTCTGATTTCTTCTCTTGTAATTTAAAGTGGGCTTAACTCAATAAAACTCATAAAAATACAATTGATAAATGTGCTTTTCAAGGGCGTGCGAGCACCTGTGCTCTCAGGGGAAGCTCTATGCCTGAAATCACCTGGGAAGATGTTATTTGATAACTTGGGGATTTTTTATATACAGCTTAATATATTTGAATAATTTTACCAACAAGCCTGAAGGCTAATTTTTTTGGCTTTAATATTTTTAAGACTGAATAAAGATCCCTTGCATTGACATAATTAACGATTACTATACCCCACGTGAGGGTATAGCAAACTACATTGATGGACATATATGCAAATGTTAAACTACGGAAAGTAAGAATCACACAATCACAACGTCTATTATCCTGATGACTTCAGTGAAAAACCATTGGCTTTCACTTAGGTTTATTTCATTTTTTATCTTTTTACTTTGTACACATTGAAACACCGTGCTTGCTATATATTGATAGGTAAGGAAATAAAAGTGTGATAATCCACCATTTGTTTAGCAAGCTAAAACGTGCCAGTCGTCATTGACAAGTAGTGATGATGACCATTATTTCATGTTTACTGTAATAATGGCGTTTCTCGCCATTGAAGCACCGCGCACTGTATAAAATATTCAAGTACGTGGCACAATTATAAGACACCAAGGCCACAAAACTGGAATACGTAAAACAATTTCCTTTTAGTGACTTTTAATAAAGTTACTTGTGGCTGAAAATTTTTAAGACTATACCAGTTTCATTGTAGACATAATTATAAACTGGCGTTATCAATTATGCTAATTCAAAATAGTAAATTTTTCAAGCATAGTATTTTTATTATTGCCATAGTCTAAATTATCCGTGATGAGCTTTGACTTCCAATATTTTACACGGGAAAGTCATTGTTACTTGTTTAAGCAAGAGATGCCATGAATCAGTTAAGTAATCATACAGGGCTGAGTTGTTCAAAGTGGGTTAGCGCTAACCCAGGGTTAAACGTTAACCCACTGTTTTAGTTTAGTGTATTAGAGTCCACAGTTTTCGTTGAAAATTCACACCATAACACTTGAACCAACTCACAACAGTTCTGTTAAAAACCAACAACGTTTCAACAAAGCAAGAGACAATAATTTTGCTTCTCGACTTTTCACAAACCCAAGGTTAAGCTAACCGAGCTTTGAACAACCGGCTCCTGGACTCCTTGAATATAACAGGTTCTCTTCGCATCCCAACAGGTTACCTAACCTTACTTTTGTTCATCTATACGCACTGTATGTAACGAACGTGTCTTCCTTTTCTGTCAGTTTTTTAAGGTAGCAACAATTTTCTTTGGCTAAATTCAAAAAGGCCTAAATTCATTATGCTGGAAAGTGTTCACAGATATACTGTATATCGTTTCTGAGGTAAAGAACTTGTGTACTATTCCACCATCTTGGCATGTATGCCCATTGTCCGTATATACCACTTCACTGTGTCATTATAGAGCGTTTTCATATGACGTCACGGCGGCCATGTTGGTGTTCCAAAACAATGAAATAGCGGCCATGTTGGTGTCCTAAATTAATCCTTTG
>JAOBAZ010137772.1:0-10959 GCA_026546875.1 Pteroeides caledonicum | reverse complement strand
ATAGATACATATAATTTGAATTGGTGCCATACACAATTTTTTTATTCACTTTTTTAATTTCCTGCCAAAGCTGTGTATTACTCCGGTACCTCTTAAGAGCTATCTCTAAACTTGAGAACAACATTCCAAAAGTCAAGTATGATTGATAATACTCCGATAATAATAATAATAATAATATATTAGTGTAACGAAAAACTTCTCTTTAATATTATTTTTAACACCAACAATTAAGTCAGCTATTTCCTTGACCTTATTAAAATCGTTTAAAACGTGCCACGCCGTAGTTGGACCTATAATTCACCGCTCTCTGATGGGTTAAAGGTTAAACGCGGTCAAGAATTTTCTTGTTTACTTTTCCTAGGCTAGATTGTAGATTGCTATTTTTACGACTTTCGCTTGTTAATACTTGTAGAACAACTTCAACAACGACAAACAGCCTCAATTTGAAACGCGTCTTTCATTAGACTCACTCGTTTAAATTTCGACAAAAAACAACAGCTGTGTGATGTCATCTATATACCTGCGTTGTTCTCACTATGCATAACATTGATAAGATTTTATCCTGATGAGATCATCCAATCAACTCCAATTACGATTCTAATATTGCAGCGTGTACTGTACTATTAAAATTAATGCACTGCCTGCGTGCGTGCACAAGTTCGAGTGATCATTAAAACCTTGTTTTAACACCGTTCCAGGGAAGTGCAACCGTTTAGACCACAACAACAAATAAAAAGGGCCGGCAAAGACTTTGCCTTCGTTTTAGAGTTCCCATCGGTCATTGGCCTTCCCACCAGGTCATTGGCCATCCCACTAGGTCATTGGTTTTCCCACTAGGTTATTGGCCTTCCCACTCAATATCCCTTAGAAATAAAGCCTGCATGATAAACCTTTTCCTATTAGAATTCTCCTTTGGCAAGTAAAATTTTTAGCCGTTGCACTTGCACAGTATATATTACGAGTCGGATTTTGGTCGCTATAATAATAAAACGGTTAAATAAAGCAGTCATGTGACATTGAGCAAATTTCAACGTGAAATATCTCTTGTTTCCAATTTATTGACGTTTTTGATTCAAGAAAAAATCCGAAAATCTGATTCAGGATGGTAAATTGCGCGTTCTAGCAGCAAATGTAGTAAAGAAAAGCATTGTGACACTATTTGCTAAATTTCGATCTGAAATATCTCTACTTTCTAATGTATTGCCGTATTTTTAACTAGAAATATTGTACGGTACCATATGCAAGGGCGTCTTTCGATTCAGTACAGTGGCGGATTTAGACGTTAATTAAATTGTACACATAATTGATAAATTAAAGTGCTTGCAATTTAAAATTTAAAATACCTGAACCACAATCCCATGGCCATTGCTAGAATTTAAATTTTTGGAATTGCTTAACCAATAGGATTATTATCAAGGTGGTTTGAATTTTAAATTTCCACCCGCCCAACTGTGTAATTTATCTGACTCACTTCTCAATCCCCCACTGCAGTAGAATACGGGTCGATAAAACAAATTTCCGAAAAACGACTAGGTGTCTTGAACTTAAAATTCAAGTTAACAAACAAAATCTAATTTAAGACACTTGTTCCGAAGGTGACTTGGGCAACAAAATCGAAACATGACCATCTCAACTTCGCTCACCAGTCACCTGAAACTTAAAAGTCGAAAATTTTCTTTCTTCCTATTTACAATATACTCATTGAGAAAAACGTCCTACCAAAGAGGTTTGTCCAATACCCCAATCTTTGACGGATGCTGCATTTGATGAAATGGGAGTTGCAATCTGTTACTTTTGGCATTGGTACGTATGGTGGTATATATGTTAAATGGATGTTATGCACTGATATAAGGAGATAATACTTAGTGAACGAGGTATAAGAACGAGGTAATACATAATGGACAATTAATAACATATGGACCATTCGTTTGATTTGTGTAACAATCGGTTACATGTGCTATATTGAACATGCATGAGATAAACATCGTAAATTCATAGAAATTTTGTTTTAAAACGGTATCACAGAATAGATAATTAACCAGACGTCCAACTCCCTGTCGGTCTCTTTGAAGTTCATGTCTCTTTTTTTTTTACTTTTTTGCCGTAATACGCTATCTGTACACGCCATCCTGGCCAGTTCCCTCGGTGCTTTCGCCCTTTACGGAGTATTTTTTCCCGTACCGGCACACTGCAGTAGCAGTGTGTTTAAAACATTGAAAAGCAAAATGAAAGACAAACGTGCCACGACTGTCGGGTTTCAAGGTGATCTTAATACAATATAATAAAATTTCCGTATCTGTTTGTTCTTTGGACGCGGCAAATAAATCGCGGATAGAACAAAAGTGCCGAGAGAACTGGCCAGGATGGCGTAAGCAATTCTGACGTGCGCAGTACAAAAAAGGGGACATATTTTTCGGCGAGTTGGACTTCTGGTTGATTATTTATTCTGTGACGCGGTATATCACAAATGACGTCACACCGTTATCGGAGTTATGCGGAGTATGTCCGCTTGATGCTCGGAAATTCGTCACGACACGATGATAAACGTTAGTTTCGTCTGAAATAATTTGCTTGCTTGCTTGCTTTCATGGTTTACTGAGGTATACTCAGACGTTTACGTGAGTATTTCGTAAGATTAATTTGGCGAACATACGTTTTGGTTGCATTGTTTAATCTTTAATTTGTTAATTAATTTTACTGCAGAACGTCTGGATGTGTCGAATGCCCTCATCGCAATTACATTGTTATAATTCCTCGTCTGAAACTTTCACCCCTGTTCATTATAACGTCAATTATATGTTTTTTTGTTTTAAGGATTACAACAAGAGGTTTCAATTTTTTAACATCTTTTGATGTGTGACGTTTGGCGCAGTTTGACTGTCCGTCTTCAGGCTATTTACAATATATATATATTTATATTTTATTTATATGGACGCTTGCGCATGAAGACCGTTGAGGTTAGTGTACACGTCATAGTTGTAAATAGCCTGAAGACGGACAGTAAAACTGTCCGAAACGTTGCACATTAAATGTTAAAAAATTGAAACGTCTTGTTGTGATCATTAAAACAAAACAACATATAATGGAAGTTACATTGTTATAGTTGGGTCCCATCACGAAAGTACAACGAAAATACGAAACATATGAGATATTAAATAGACATTTCACGTATGGTACAATATTACGCCGAAGTAGGCTAGATATATTATCATATCACCGATCACTGAAATTGATATAATTGGGGAAATGAAAACACTAGAAAAAAATGAGGATATGAAAGGACAGTTCATGCATATGAGTTTATAGAGTTCTTGTATATTTGGTGTAGTGCATGCAGAGTTTAGTTTTATATTCTCACTGCTGACTAAATCTCTTTGATATTTGTACTTAAGTAAAAGTTGCATTTCAATTAAAACGACTTAAAAAGTGCGGCAGGATAAAATTTACATGAGTAAAAGGTACTATTGCTTTTGCAAAATACTTGAAGTAAGAGTAAAAAGTAAAAGTAAATGGCGTGTACGAGGAGAAAAAGGTGGTGGTGGTTGATTATTTTATTGCATAACTAAAACTTTCGTTAAAACGTTGTATTTTCCATATTGTTCACAGTTCTCAACAATATTGAACAATGTTGTTACACCCGATTCAGTTTTAACAATATTGTTCTACATTGTTGACAAGTGTAAACAAAATTGGAAGCACAACAATGTCCAAAGCTGCTAAACCGCAGGTTCAGAGTTTTTGGTCGTGTATGTAGCTCACACCGCTAGTACTGGTCGGCGGATGCGAATCGACACATACTAGTCTATGTAGTTTACGTACTAAACTGTATACTCGAACAATATTGAACATTATAGACCATAGAATATTCCAATTCTATGGTTGTGACTGCAAAATTTATTTCATTTCTCACTTTACTTTTTATTTCGGCCAGACAAAAATCGACTAATACTACAAATGTCAAAAGTAACGAAATGCTTCAAGACAAAATGAAAATAACGAAGTATATATAGGATAAAAGTCACATCGTAAACTACTTCGTTTGAAGTAAAAAGTAATGTGGGAAAAATTTACTTCGTTACATGCCCATTTCTCGCAAGAACGACTTAAGTACAGTAACGAAGACCTCGAAGTATATTTACTTCGTTACTTCCCACCACTGGGTATTACTCAATGTATTCTTATATCCTATAGAGCTATATTGTGTTTCAATTTTGCATTTTTTTTCGAAAACTTAATAGAATATACCTTTCGTATAGTTTTACTATTCTATATTTTTGCTAGTTTTATTTTCACTGAATTGTATAATTTTACTGTCGATTTTTTTTCAATGCGCAGTCTGGAAGTTTGTTGCCAACTTGCCATTGGGTTTCCAACTTTGGAAGTTGGTCGTGAGCTTTGCGACGAAGTTCGCAAGTATTCTTTTCAAAGTTTGAAATTGGTTTTACTAGTAATGATTAAGTATATAAGTTGATTCCCTCAAAAAGGAAAGGCATCTTATTAAATGGGCCATACGTTTTTCAGCCTTCGGCTGTAATGTGTCTACTCTCGGTTAATAATTATGCTGCTGGCGGCGGCAAAGTTGCTAGCTTTGTGGGAGCTCTGTACGAACTTTGTTCACGACCAACTTCGGAACTTGGAAACGTAATTGGGAAGTTGGCAACAAACTTACAGACCGCGCGTTGAAAAGTAAAAGATTAGGACTTATTGGTAGATTCCCTTTACGATTCAAATTAAATATTAGGCATTTTAAGTTCGATAGGAATGACCATTTTATTTTATACATGCAATGATAGATTTAGAAGTTAGCCGAATACATTACGCACATAGCTCATAGCTAATAGCTTATAACTCATAACTCATAACTCATAACTCATTACTGAAAACTTTAACAATCGCTTATTGGTTAATTAACTCTTTATCTACCTTAGGGGAACTCTGACGCTAGACTGTGTACAATTGCAATGAGGCTGAGTTCACTTCTTAACCGAGCGCGAGGTCCGTGGGATAAAATACTTAACTTGGGATTTTTAGGGGACAGACTAAGCTAGGGGGTGAGGTCTGTACACAAAAGATCGAAAGCAAAATATTTTACCATAAGAAACGAACTTGTTAATAAGGAGTTTATTATGTCTCCATTATCAACGGCAAGTAGTAACGACATTGTTGACGGTGTTGCTAGGTTTGCCAGGCGTTTTAAGATGGCTTAGTTTGTTTTTCTGGTGTACTCTGTTTTGTAGCTTTTAATATATCATTATCTTTATGTGGTAGTTTTTCCGAATAACAGAATTAGCTGGCCATTTCTCGTTATTTCGTTTAATTTTTCACACAAATTGTCTTGCTGCGTGTAGTTCGTTTTTCTTGTGAGGGCACTAAGGTAATGTAAGGGCCCGCTCGTTAGCCAATCAGCGTTTAAATACGCGAGTTCGGACTTGCAAGGAATAGGTAGTTGCAAAGAATAGTTCAGAACAAAATCCCAAAGGGTTGTTGTTTGTTGAATTAAAAATTTTGAGCAAATTATACATCTGATTTATATCATGCATCATGCCTTAGTCTCATTTGTTAGCATTTATGTGCATTGCGACCTTTTGACCGTATTTTAGCCGTTACAGAATATATTGTCTAGCGTATGACCGCGAGAAATTACTACATCATTCGGACAAAAAATTCAATATGATATGTCATCGCCATGTAATCTGTGAAATTATCTCTGATAATTGTTTGGTATGTTTCTGGCTAGCTAGATTATAGTTATTTATAAAATTAACTCGGTAATGATTTCAGCTGGTGCATTCTTTTTACAAAATCCCAAAAGTACATTAACCGAGGGCTTACAATACGAGTTTCAGATGTTTAAGCCTTAATTGGACACGTTACCAACGGCGACTACACAATGCTTTAAAATCGCAGTGCTACTAAAGCACAAAGTTCAAGTATACATTTTTGGAGTTTAATTAAATATCGAACGACAGTGGGGCGAAAGAATAGGGGAGAGAAAGCAGTTAAAGTCACATTAGTTTGGAATTAGTTTGCAATGTAAGAATACCATTCTTGGCGTTCATTAGTACTGGTATTTTCTGTCCTAATTGTATACAGGACAATGTTCTTTTAAAGTAAGGCATGAAGTACTGGCTGGGATTAATGAATCTTTATCCTATCTGACGATTTTCTCATGTGACCAGAAATGTTTTATTGCCCGACCCTTCCGGTTAAATACAGTTGATATTTTCAAAATCTTATCATAAAACAACATCAATAATAAAAATAATATTAAACCGATTGCACTGATTTTGCGATGTTTAGACTGATTGCGGTCATGCTGACAAGAATGTCAACATTTTTGCTCTTAATATGAAAGTGATCAAATGTTAATAACAAGCAAGTCCACCTTTGTCAAACTACTTGACAAAGGAAATTGTTATTATTTTCCTTTAGTACCTTGTTACAACATATACCTGTCGGACTCTGCCCGAGGGACAAAACAATCCGCACACCGGCTCCACAGATGAACTTTCTCATCAATATATATTAAGAAATAATTAGTTTTATAAATTGTGATAATATTAAGCTTGGGCCTCCCGACTGACACACGTACAACAAAATTGGCTCAAGGATCAGCATCGGAATTATATTTGGTTATATTTTGTGGTTTTTATATTTTATATACATAATCTAGGCAGCCGTGCGAAACGGTGTCACATATGTAAGATATGTCTATTCAATAGTCCATGAGATTTTTCGCAGAAACATTTTACTAAAAACGTTTTTGCCTATCTGTGCTGTTAAACCATGTTTTGTTTATAGCAAAAAGGGCGCAATGTATTCTAAAAGTGAAACCACGTTGCCGCTTATGTCTACCATAAAATACAAGACAAATCCACGTAGAACTATAATATCCTTTACCAGTAGACAATTTTATGAAATGTAGAGGAAAGACAACTCCGAAAAACATCTTGTAAACTCAAAATTTGAGTTATTCCAAAGTCATTGTCAAACCAATTACAATGACTTTGGAATAAAGTCGAAATAACACCTAATATCGTTGTCTTGTTTTCTTTACTGAGATCTTGAGTTTACAAAATGTTATTCGGAGTTGTCTTTCTTCTGTAGAACTGCAACATCTTGTATTCAAAACATTGAACTTAGATTGCAACAGTGAAACAACGTAATACGATAATATCGATTTAATTTTAAAATGAGACAAAACCACCATCAGACCAAGTTGGTGGTCTGATGGTGGTTTTGAAACAAAATCAATCACTTGTCTGATGGTGTTTTTGAAATAGAATCGCAATATTAGCCTTGCAGGCTGTTTTAATCATTTCGAATTTTTGGTACAAAAGATGGCAGCTCTTCCGGATTTGTTTTGCTTTATAATTTTTAAATTGTTGGCTGGTCATGGATTTTGGTCAAATACAAAGACATTTGGCATTTTTTCTTTATTTTAGGACCTATGGGTTTACGTGCATCAGAATTTTGTATGGCTTTTTTAGAAGGATATAAGCTGTTTTGAAGTGTACACTGTTTGATCTGCTTATGCCACACTTTTTTTAAAAGTTAAATGCTTCTTACGTTACGCCGATGAAATTTGAAATTTATATACTGACCACACTCTTAAAGTAGTGAATCAATGGCGATGAATAATGTCGAACCTCTAAGCAATTGGCGCTCTTGATGGGTTCACTAAAATCTACCATGATCTTACAGTGGCGGTAAAAGCAGTGCCTCATTGCTACCACTGTGTGTTAAAAACTATCAGCAGTATCGACGAGGGGTAGTATTACAGTACTTTAGTGTGTTTATAAGGCACCGAGATTTGTATAACACTTTGTGTTATGCAAAAAATCATCACGAAACGTTTCCAGGTTTGCTTTTGTGTAAGACTGACGAGATAATCATCAAGGGGAAACCCTTGTAGACCAAGATAGGACCTACCAGGCGTATTTTAACGGCTATTTTTTGCCAAATCTTTTCCGTTAAACAATGCATTTTAGATATTATAGCCTGGCTAATACGTCTTAACAAACTGTTATGATAAACCTCCCGCATCGCCAAAAGGTCAAACCATTTTTATTTTAGTTGGCTCCACCGAGTAATAATTATTAAAATACATTATTAAATATTTCACTTTGAGCAAACAAATAATAATACCTCGTATGATAGTTTTTATTCGTACTATTTAAAAGGCTTATCGGGTTCCGCAATTCAAAAAAAAATGCAAGTACAGTATGTTGAAATGGAGTATTGTCGATCTGGAGTTCACGGAGCGGAAAACGTAGTTTGTGACATATGGTGAATGAGATAATACACGAGTGTGTGAATAAGCAATAACAGTGTGAAACTGCAAATACAAATAGAAATGAAACAAACAAAATATTCACGCACCTTATCTGACTCAGCTGGAGAATTGATTGACGACAATTTGCTTTCCTCGACATTATTGTTGTTGTCAACTAACATACGTTCTTCATTTGGCTCTTGTTTTACTTCGTTCTCGCTGTACTCCTTTTTGATAACTTGTTTGTCGTTTGTTTCCTTTGTTTCTTTTGTTTCTTTTATGTTACCGTTTTGTGATTTCGATCTCGAGGTTGTTGATGGCGTCCTCTGCCAGCAACCGAGAAATGGGGAGCGCATTGACGGTGAACGCTGAGGTTTGGGAGAAGGACTAATGCCATTTGCACTCAAATGTCCATAAGAACCGGCTGAGGAAATTCGCGGAGCATTAATGTACGCGATTAAAGAATCGGGCGAAGTGCGTATCAGACTGTTTATATCAATTGAATCGATAGAGAGAGGCGAAGATGACGACATCGGCCTTTTTCTGTTTAACCTTGCCGACTGTCTGGGGCTTGAAAAATTCGATGGGTGGTGCATAAAAGGTTCTAAATTGATCGATCGAAGCGACGTTGCTGTCGAAGGAGGAACACCGACACTTTCTTTACCAGAAAGAGCTGCCAAATATTGAGCTGGCGTTGCCGGTGCTTGTCCGCTTACCGAACGATAGCCTTGTGGCCATTCGGGTTTAGGTCGAGGCAGCTCATGCTCCGTCCTTTTTATGTTCGGATTCATAAACAAAGGTGAAGTTCGATGCATCTGACGCATATAACCAGGTTGGCAGTCATGCGCGTAATAATGTGACTGGTTTGGCGGCATAGGTACAGTAGGATTGTAACAGTCTCTGTTTGCCTGATGATGTTCATAACAATAGTGAACATCTCTACACACTGGATTACCACAAGAGTATCTATTGTCATAATATGGCGGCGTAATAGGGTAGCGATAATATCCTTGTTGCACAGGCTTCTTGAACGGACCGTCGTGCGCAAAGAAACGTTGCTCGGAAGAATTGCCATATAAATTTGGTTTTGGTCTACATCTAATGTCCGTCGATGAATCGGCCATGTTGCTTGGTTCCTCTTCGACTCTTTCTAATGTCCCGGCATGGACCCTCGATAGTGCTTGTGGATGTGCGCAAAATCGTTGCGTTGATTCACTAAACATTTCCACATCGCTGGTTGACGAGACACTTGGCGATTCAGCATGATGATGAAACTGCGGCCTCTTGTCCGCCATTACGAATTATGTTTGACAGTTAATACGCGGTGGATGTTGTTTCATGAATAACCTGTTGACAATTGTCTGCGTCCTTACCGATGTTACTCCATTTGCGCCACTTTCTCTTGTTTCCCAGTGGCTCCCTCGTCTAAAGCCTGTCAATGCGATAGAAACACATGATTACCTGCGCGTCCACAAAATCAACGGGCTATTTTGACTAATATTTAATGCATAGACTAAGTTGTTCCTGTATTGCCAAAACAATAAAAGAATCGAGTGCTTTTCCTTGAGAGCGAAAATATTTGTTTTGTATCTTCTAAACACATAAAACGATCATTAAAATAGTTTGGATAAATAAGATTGGTGGAAAATGCGCGCAGCATTGCTCGCCGTGATTAGTATGCGCCACGCTGAAATGATTGCGCTTTGCTCACACCATGACGCTAATATGACGGTTGTATGAATGCGTTGATAAATCTGATAGCATACCTTCTGCTGACGGTGGTATTATACCCTTCTAAAATTCAACAGGTTACCATGCTTGTATCCTATTAGTTCGTTTCCCCAGATAACAAACACTCGAAGTCGGTAATCGACCGAGACTTTGCAAGAGTCTATATCTGTATATCAAGCTGAGAATCCGCTTCGAGTTTGTATTGTGACACCTGAACGACAGAAAATCGGAACGTGGTGATTGGCTGTTGCGTGAATACGTTCAAGCTGTCCTCAAAGTCTGTCATCCACACCGACAAATGTCGTGCAGAACGAATCATCTGAGATGAATCAACTCTGTGGCACACCTCCAAAAAATGTTAAAACTTCCGCAAGAAATGGGGCACTTGGAACTGACAATGACTGAGTTTTATTGTTAAACTGGAGGTGATCTTATACATGCAAGATATGTTGTAAATAAGTTATGTTACTTATGTATAAACCTAATGGGTTCAACAAGGTAGTTATGACAAACTGTTTATCATTTACTCGGCTTAAGTGATAAGTTAAATTTAGTTGACTAGTTGAACCTTGAACATTAACTAGTGATCTAAGATCTACCCATGAGCGCATTCTTAAGGTAACTTGATGAGTCTTTGTTTTGTTGAGATTTACCCTAAGTCGACAATTATCAATCCAATTACTTTTTGGATAGTTTTATTTAGACAGGACAAATGTCTCGATGTTGCGCGCATGTATCATATGTGTACCAGATGACTTGCACTTTGGGAATGAAAAAAGGTTGTCGACCCGCGGTACTTAGCTCCCTTACCTACATTCCAACGGAAATAACCGACAATGTCTGTTTCACTTCAAAATATTATCAGTTATGACAAAAAAAAACTTACCCAAATTGTCGACATTTTTGACTCACTATCTAAAGATATATAATGTATATACATTTATATACATTTA
>JAOBAZ010137771.1:0-18745 GCA_026546875.1 Pteroeides caledonicum | reverse complement strand
TAATGACAATTATTTCATTTATGTTAATTTTTTCGCGATTGCTGTGATGAGCTGCGATCACCACCCAACAACCCTTTTGTTATGGTGATTTTGCCAACCATGACATAAAAGAACTCTTTGTTTTAACGGCTAATATATATTTCTACTCGGCACAATAATTGCAATCAGTTACGTCACGAGCTATTGCTTACCAAGTTATAAGCCCAGCGGTAGTGAGGTTTGTCCCACTGGTTTGTCCACTTCCCACCAGCACACCAGGAAAGTTGACGTAGTATACAGTAGTTAAAAATGGAATACCTTGTCGTATTATTCTATTTCATTTGCTTTCTAGTTGGTATTTTTATAGTATTGTTTGGTTTGTTTTTTTCCTTTATTTTATATCTTTATCACATTCACAAAATGTGCGACCATTTGCCAGGGCCACCTCGCTCGAGTTTTATCTTCGGTCACGCACTTGAAATTTTGCAATATCGAAATAATGGAGGCATATTCGTGAAATATCTTCTGGAAAAACGATTTGAACACGGACCAGTTTTTGTCATTTACATGATGCATCGACCATTAGTGATAATTTCAGATCCAGATTATGTGAGGGAAATTCTGGTTGATTTTAAGAATGGCTCCAAGTCTAAGTACAATACAGAGAAGGTAGGGTTTGTGTTTGGCCAACGACTTTTGGGTGGTACATGTCTTTTAACCAACCTTGATGATAATTTATGGCGCAAACGACGACAGCTTATGAATCCAGCATTCCACAGAAAAAGTCTGAAGAATTTTATTACCGATTTTAATGAAGTCTGTGACAGGTTTATGGTGAGAATCATGAGTTTTGTTGAAGGGAAACAAGAAATTCGTATGGTAACAGAATTTTCAAAAATGACATTGGATGTTATTAGTCAAGTTTCATTTAATTTAAATATTGGAGCAATTGAAGACCCAAATACGCCATTTGTAAAAGCAATTAATTCTTCTCTTAGAGGTGTCCAGATTGCATTTAAATACCCATTTCCTCCTCTTTTGTTCTCAATATTTCAGTTTAGGTTTTTCCAATCTGCCTCACATAAGGAGCAAATAGATGCAGCAAAGTTTTTGCGAAAGTTTGCACATGAGTGTATCACTGACCGTCTTAATGACATAAAGTCTAAAAAAGATGTCCCAAATGATTTATTAGGTTTATTAATAAATGACCGAACTTTAACCATGGAAGAAGTTATTGATGAATTTGTCTTGATTTTCATTGCTGGACAAGACACTACTGCCAATTCATTATCATTTACGCTGTATGAAATTGCAAAAAATCCCGACATTGAGAGGAGAATTTTAAATGAAATCAACAATGTGCTTGGAAATAAAGAAAATGTTGATTTTGATGATCTGGCAAAATTAAAGTATCTTGGTCAAGTTTTACAAGAAAGTCTGAGAAAATACCCAGTTGCTGGTGGTCCAAATAGAATTTTAAAGAAAGAAGCTATGGTGGGTGGTTACAGATTACCTAAAGGAATTGAAGTTACTTTGCCAAAGTACTTAATTAGTCATAGCCCAGATATTTGGCCCAATCCAGACATTTTTGATCCAAACAGATTCTCAGAGCCTGAAAAAATTCCTAATTTCAACATGATTTACTTTCCATTTGCAATTGCTCCTCGGAATTGCATTGGACAAAACTTTGCAAAATTTGAGTCAAAAATAATCCTGGCAAAGATTCTACGTAAATTTCAGTTCAAGCTTCTTCCTGGCCAAACTGGTGAAATGGAAGAAAAATTGCTTCGAGTTCCACAAGATGGTGTCATATGTAAAGTAATGATGCGCTGAAAACTCAGAATTGGTGTGTAATTATTTTGTTTTTATGGATATTTAGACTCTTTAACTGTTATCTAACCAAACTATGGGAGCTATGGAGACTTAAGTTTTTGTTAAACATGGAATGCATTATCATATAGAGAAAAAAAACTCTGAAAATCATCTGGTAAACTCAAGATTTGAGTTAAAATAGGAAGATACAGAAAATTCTGGTGATGTTTCAACTTTATTGCAATGTCATTGTCAAAGATGATTTTCCAGTGTTTACAAGATGATTTTTAATTGTTCTTTTGTTTCTATTTCATAAAATGCTGGAAAAATAGATTTTATATCATGATACCAAATTATACAAGGGAGCTTCAAATAAATATTTAGGTATACAAAGTCTCTAACTCAAGGTTAAAGCAACACAGTTATTGAAGGTCAGGCAGAGTCATTTCGAAGAGCTGTATACAAAATAAAAGAAAATCATTAAACCAAAAATTCAGCTTAAATTCCTGAGGCAGATGACAGACAGTAAAATATATTGCTATTCTGTGACTGTTTTGCCACCAGAACAGTCACAACCAGGACATCTTAGTGTTTTTTTACAGCAGGCTACCAAATGCAGCAAACTTGTAAATTGTCTGTGTAACCTCAGACAACTGCAAAAAACAGGTTAACTTTGAAAAGGTTAACTGAACCAATCTTCCAAATTTATTTTCAGATCTTTTGCACTAGAGTGGTTAAAACCAGAGACTTCTCTAAGTTACTTTGATCATCATCTTGTCCCACTGTTTCCACGGGCCTCTGCTTACATAATAGAGCACAGTAGCCTGTAATTTGTAAAAGTGTTAATTGGATACACCCATTGCTGATATATTTGAGTGAAAAATTATTGGCAAACTTACAAAGTCGGATTAACACAATATTGAAATCGTGTTTTCTGCAATATGAATTTTAATGGTCGCTTAGGCCGTTAGGGTCCTAGAGATTTATTAGGGTGGCGTAAATTTTTTAATCAGTTAGTGGACAAACAGACAGATGTAACGGTAATAACCATTAAGCTAAGGCGTTAACTTGCGCTATTAGGTTGGCTAGAAATTAACACGTTTGTAGAACTAGCTGTGGACCGTGGTAAGTGTGACAAACACGGATACAAGAACGAAGCGTGCGCGCAGGAGATATAGTTAATCACTTACTTCGAACAATCATCAGTGACGCAATTCGCAATTGCTACAGTACTCTTCGAAAAATTGTACGTTTCTCTCCCACTTTTCTTGATTACATGTAGCTTCAAACAACGATCAGCGAAGCAGACTTATAGCTGCTTTGCTTTGCAATTCTGTCTGTTTCCAAAAAGGTTGAACGGATCAAGCAGCCTTATAGCTGCTGTGATTTGCAATTCTGTCTGTTTCAAAAAAGGTTGTACTTGAACCACAACAGTTCAAAAAGTCAGCTGACCTGAGCCAGCGGTGGGGGTCTGGGACGACAGACAATAAGATGAAAACACTATAAAAACAACATGGAAAACAACATAAACAAAGACCAGTGAGGTCGATTTATATGACTGGAGGGAGATCTCGAGGACTTTCGCATTACCGGTAAGTGACGCCAAGTTTATAAATGTAAAATACGTCTTTCCAGTCCTTTATTGCTTGGCCTTTTTCGCCGCGCTTGCTCCAGACCCATTGTACCAACTCTTCTAAATTGAGGGTATATTCCTTATTCTGTGGCTCTAGTATGGCAAGCCACACCTGACGAAAGTGTATTGAATTTCATATGCCAGTTCGAAATCAGTATAAATGTATACGAGATTGATAACGCTATAGTTGAGATCCCTATAAGTCCCTTTGAAAATTATATTACTCATGGTTGGGTCCAGCACTAGTGCACCTAATTTGCATATCACTGCTTAGCCAATCAAAATATTATTTTGACCAACTTGTTTTGTTATGCAAACTAGGTGCACTTGTGCTGGATCCGACCATGTCTAGTTATGAGTTGTGCATGACTGTATTCCAGTTTTATACGACGAGTTTAGTACATGTTTAGTACAGGTTTGGTACGTGCTAGATCGAGCTAAAGGACTGGAAATGGCGTGCTACAATTATAAAATTGGTGTCACTCGGCAATCCAAAGATCTCCCTCCTGTTATATAAAGTAAGTATCGAGCTCACTGGCAAAGACTCGATTTAAACCTTGAGCGTTGCAGGCTCAGTCACAGCGCAAGTAAAAACTAAATAGTAAAATCAACATACTGTGCCGAAGAAAGCACATCCCGGAAAGTAATTAACCAATAGTAAAAATATTTGACGATTTTACTTGTCAGAAAACAACTTTGTCAATAAAATGTTTTCAACGCAGTGAGAGCAAAACATAACACCATCTTATTGACAGATCTTAACAAGTTGTGGCCAATAAGAAATATTGGTTGCTTTATATATTTGCAATAAAAATATTTCCTTTTGTGATAACAATGTTTTAAAAATGTATAAACGCTCAGATATAAAACTAAAAAAATAAAAAAGCAGTCGCAAAATCTGTTGAAAGTGTGCCAAGTTTTGTCGCTTTTGAATTTTAGTTGATATATGAGCCCACAGACATGCATCTGGTGTTTTTTCTTAGTTTAGTCACAGAATAGCGAATAAACAGAAGATCGATTCAAGCATGATTCAAGTCGGAGCCTTTGAAGTTTGTGTCCTTGCGCATATCGCATTACGCATGTTGTCGGCCATTACTCTGGTCACGTTGTTTTACAGAGTCGTCCTTCTGTTTATTCCTTATTCTGTGGTTTAGTACAGGTCAAGATCAAAAATCTTGGTGATTGGCGACAAGACAATACCGTCCACTTTTATAATTCTCAATATTTTGAGCAACTTGCAAATCGGCAATGTTTTGCAAAATACTGGTAAATAAAGAACACACCATTGCGCAGGAATACAATGCGCACGCATACAATTGTATGCGTGTGAATAATACGCTCCTTTTAAAAAGATTTGCTGGATGTTCTTTGCAAAACATTGTCGACTTGCAAGTTGCTCAAAATATTAAGAATTAACAATAAAGTTAAGATAGCAGAATGGTATTGCCTTACCAACAAGCATACAAGTATTCCTTTTTTCTATTTCCGTAGAAAATAAGTGTTGATTTTAATTTTCGCATTAAAAAAGCAATACAAACTTACCACCCACCTGTATTATTTGCTATGTTTACCTGCTACAGTGTTGTGTAATATACACATTAAAAATTCCAATAAAATTTGCGTAATAAAAAATGTATATATCAACTTCACAATACAAGAGCCTAAGTACTTGCCTGACGTTTGTATCACAGTATAATATTACATACTAATAGCGGCTATATCAATAAGTGAAAAATTGGACGAATTTGCATGGTGTTATGGGACCTTCTTAAAAAAAACACAGCGCAAAAACTTTCGTCTCGCGTCACGTTTAAATAGGATCAGCCTAAAGGCAAAAGAGTTTACGTCTGTAACCGTATAAGCCAGCCTAGTCAGGCAAACTCTTGTGGTGAATGTAATGTTGCAAAAAAATTAAAGGTATTTCTGGTATTGTCTGTGTATATCACCAAGCACTGAGATTAAAAAGATTGGTGAGAAGGATAATAACGTGAAAAATCTCATAACATTTAAATATCTGGGAATTTAATATCTTAAGCTTCGAGATAAACCCCAAATGGGGGCCGAAAAAGAATCGAAATTAGCGGGGAGTTTCAAATCGTTTCTCATGCTCCATGGCATTTTTCGCGCAAGTATTAACTAGCTGTCAAGTTGACATCTCAACTTCAATCAAAACAAAACGAAATATTTTGCAAGATTATAAAAAGATTTGCTGGATGATCTTTGCGTCTTGAAGCTTAAAAAGCAAGCCAAAATATGACAACATACACATGGTAAATTGCGATCAGTGTGTTCAAATTAAATATGTTCATATCAAACTAATTATAGTGTTGAAAAGAATCGAAAGTTTTAAGTTCGACGAAAGTCGCATGTCAGTTTTCCCAACTGGAAACCATTTAATTTACAACTCTTTAGATAAACACAACAAATAACAAGATATGCAAAACAAACGATCTGTCTACATAAATCCATTGGTATTCAAATTTACGTTTTAACACTTTGTTACAAGCGCAGAACCAAGTCGCGTTCCATTTTAATTTTTTTCAGAATTTCACCTCGTTGAAACATCGCCAAAAACTCATGCGGAAAACTCATTTAAAACATAAACGCTTCAAATTTCGCCCAGCATCAAAGGCAAACAGTGTCAACGTGGGATGAATGATCTATTACACGCCCGGTGCTTTCCAACAAAAGAAGTTGTTAGCGTCACTCTCGTTGGTCAATTGATCAAGAAGTCCAATTTTAAACGCCGACTCAAGAGCATTTCACTTCACGCCAGAGAAAAAAAAGAAATAAACGTTTGAAACTATTGTCTTCCTAAAGGTGTCTCAAGTTCAGCATAGTCCAGAGATGGTTAAGTCTTTTGCCAATTTATTCAAATATTTTTACAACTAGACTAAGTTTAACAAAGCCGTAAAAAAACAATAAACTGGCATTTTTATTTCACTTTATTGATCTCCCGCTGACACGTGATTTAGGTTAGCCAATTAGGAAGCGATGCTGCTAACAAGTTAAGCTTGGTTATCAACACACGTTGAAAAATGCTTCAAGTTCACCGTCTATGGACAGAGGTTAAAAGTTTATCATTAAAAGCGAAGTTGTGAGAAATGTACCTCGAACACTTTTGCTGTTGTCTTCAAAAACACTGGGACCATGTTGTTTGGTGAAGTTTTAGGTTTTTTTGGTTGAATTCTACTGAATGCTTTGGTGGCTTGCGTCTGGTTTATTGTTTACATAAGAATCTGATTGCTCGTTGTTGCTAATAATAATATGGCGATCCGCAAATGGCCGCTATGCTTGGCATGGTTAACTGTTCTTTTTACTTCGACGCTTGTGACTGGGAGAACGATTAATATCGATGAAAATTCAGTGCCTGGCCAAGTCTTGTTAAAGTTTGGTCGGCCAGGCAGGACGAATTATACATTTCTATTTTCACCAGCACTTCGGATTCTACGAGACATTTTGAACGTTGACTCGAGAACTGGTATAGTACGTTTGAAGCGCCGCCTTGGCTGTGACATACCTATTACTAATAGAATATTTATAGTTACTCTGGGTTTCACAAATACTGTGGAGCCGACTGGTCATTTTCGGACTGTAGTTACAGTTTCTTTAAAAAACAGACGTTGCCTTGTTGAAAGAGGAGCGAAATTATTATCAGGTATTTTAGCAAGTGTGTCAAATCGAAAACTTATATCGAGTAGGAGGAAGCAAAATAAACAGCCGGTATTGGTGAAAAGATTGCAATTGCCACAGACTGGCTCTGTCAACAGGCGACGATTCAGTTTGGGCGAAGAGCGATCAAGAACAGAGCAGACAGAAAATACTCGGCTGTTATCTTTGGGATATAATGGGGCTTATTATCCCGTATCGGATAGCCGCGCGTTTCACAAAATATTTAAGAAAAACGTGATTGGAGGGTTTCAAGAAGACAGAATGCGAATTAAGAGAAGTAGTGGCAGTAATCCGCCAAAATTTGCGAAATCTAGCGACACCGTTTCAGTAAAAGAGGACGTAAAAATAGGTAGTGTTGTCTTCACTGTCTCGGCGTCGGACCCTAATCGCCGACCGCAAGGGGTCCTTTTCTACGCGATGACGCCGATGGGAAATATTAATAGCAAAGATTTCTTTCAGATTAATTCAAGCTCGGGTGAAATTCACACAATGAAAGTTTTAGACAGGGAAACAATGTCGAAACATGTATTTCGTGTGACAGCCACGAACAAAGGTGGTTCAAGGCCTTCCCAAGCTACAATGGTGCTAACCATTGTAATACTTGATGTAAATGACCACTCACCAGTTTTTGATAAAAGAGTGTATACAGCAAATATTTCTGAGGCTGAAGACATTGATTTTGCTGTTTTAGCAGTGCGGGCTTACGATTTAGATTCTGGTATAAATAGAGAAATTAATTATAAAATAACAAATGGTGATGGAGTAAATAGTGCTTTTGTGATTGACCATGTTAGTGGGATTATTCGAGTGAACCAGAAATTGGATCGTGAAAAAGTTGCATTTTATAACTTAACTGTAATGGCTAAAGATCAGGGAAAACCTTCACATAGCTCAACTGCCCAAGTTTATGTAACATTACTTGATGATAATGATTGTGCTCCAGTATTCAATGAATCATGGTATGAATTCAGTGTCCCAGAGAATAGTCAAAGAAATTCTGTTGTTGGCAAAGTAAATGCAACAGATTGTGATACAGGATTGAATAAGAAAATCAGGTATATTATTACATCAGGTAATGATGATCAGACATTCTATATCATAGCAAATTCTGGTGTTATTCATGTTAAAGGGAAATTGGATTATGAGAAAAAGTCGTTTTACTCAATTTTGGTTACAGCTGAAGATTATGGAGAAGTACCAGAGGATAGTGAAGTTTGGGTTCAGATATCAATAACAGATATTAATGATAACCCACCAGAGTTTTTAAAAAAAAAGTATGAGTTCAAAGTAAAAGAAGATGTTGCCATTGGTGATCATGTTGGCAAGGTTGTTGCTCATGACCGTGACTCTGATCAGAATGGGAAGATTGGGTTTTCTCTAAAACCAGGAAATTTTCCATTTGAGATTGAAAAAAACAGTGGTAAAATTAAAACAAAGGCAAAACTTGACAGAGAACAGGTATCCAGTTATCAGCTTGAAGTAATTGCCCAAGATGAAGGGGAAAATCCTTTACGGAATGCTGTAAGTGTGTATATTATTGTTGAAGATGTAAATGACAGTCCTCCGTATTTCACCAAGTCCAAATATAATGCTACCATACCGGAGAAATACCCACCACTACGATCATTTCTCACTGTTGCAGCAAAAGATAAAGATCTAGGTGGTACCATTACCTACTCTGTCAAAGATGTCCCAGAAAACTGTTTTGATATTAATCGTCAATCAGGTGGAATAATTAGGACAAGGACATGTAAACTAGATTACAAAAGAAAAAGAGAGTATAATTTTAATGTTGTTGTAAGTGATGGAGTACAAAATTCATCATCTGAAGTGGTGATAAATATTAGTGATTCAAATGATAATTCACCTCAATTTGAAAAATCTACCTATACTGGGACAATCTATGAAAACCAACCAGGTGGGACAACAATCTTACAAGTTAATGCAACTGATGAGGACTTTGGTGAAAATGCTCGACTAACATACAGTATATATCGAGGTAGCAAAGTATTTAAAATTGATCCAGTCACAGGTGTGATTACCAGTTTGGTTCCATTAGATAGAGAAGCCACTGCCAAATATAGGTTTAGAGTCATTGCTACAGATAATGGTAAAAGAAAGAAGTCTGGCAAAGCTCGTGTTACTATTAAAGTCAATGATGCCAATGACAATATGCCAAAATTCATCCAAGATTCTTATGAGGTTTCCTTGCAAGAAGATGTCCATGTTGGAACTTTTGTTGTACAGGTTAAAGCAACAGATAATGATGATGATGAAAATAAACAGATTACTTATTCTCTGGAAGAAAAAGGTAAGAATAAATGCCTTGATGAGGTGTTAATGATAACAGTATCCAAATATATGATTTTTCTCACTTCCTAATGGTACATCTTTGCATCATTTTTATGTTTTTTTAACACTTATTCACTTTGTAATTTCCTTTCAGTCCTATTTAATGGCACAATTTCTCTTCTTGGGAAACCTAAACACTCTTAATTTTCGTTATTTATATTCAGCCCTGCTAGCTACAGTTCCTTAAAAGCAACTGTATAGCACAAGACTCTTATCGTGCATGTGCACAAGAGGCCAAAAAAGCAGTTAAGTTTTTGCCTGGACTGATCACCAAAACAAGACTTTTGGGTTAATTGTGATGATAAATTGACTTGAAAGTCATGTTTCTTTGCTCACACAAAAAAACACTACTTTTTTCTTCATTAAAGCTATTGAATTTAATTCTATAATATATCAACAGTGCCAGTTTGCAGCTGTCACCAAGGTGGATGGGTTAAACTTCTAAAATAGGTGTTTGAAAGTGAAGTGTTAAGTTTCTTGTGTGAGGTACTTGTAGAGTGTATGTAAGAGCACTTGTGATTAAGAAAGTTTGACAGTCTGTGTCATACAATCTTACAGCAATCAAATATCGTGCATCTAGAAAAACATATACTGGTAAAATAACATTGAATGACTTTTTTTAGGAAATAAAGGACAAGTGTTCAAAATCCATCCCATTCTTGGTGATATTACAGTAAACAAAGAATTAGATCGAGAGAGAACACCAAGTTACACTCTTATAGTGGTTGCCACAGACCATGGAAGTCCACCGCTTAATGCTTCAGCCAGGGTGAAAGTATCAGTTGAGGATGTGATTGACAGTCCACCAGTTTTTGAGAAATCTCGGTATGTCACTGAAATTTATGAAGATGCCCCAAAGAACTATGAGGTTGAACATGTCAAAGCTGTCAGCAAGGATACCACAGCCAATGGCCAAATTCAGTATGATATTACAAATGGTAATTATGACAGAAAGTTTACCATATCTGGCACTACGGGTATTATATTGTTGGCTGAACCTTTAGATTATGAGGTGAAGACACAATATATATTGACAGTTCAAGCAATGTATTCATCTTTCCTGGATTCAGTGGAGGTTGAAATTAATGTAAAAGATGTTAATGATATGGAACCTGTTTTACTTCCAAACTTTGATATTATTATTAACTCACAATTAAATAAATTTCCAAGTGGATTGAAATTAAGGATTCCTGCTTATGACCCTGATAAAACCTCTACATTAATTTATAGTGTGAAAAATGTGCCCTTCAATGTTCTTTCTGTTGATAAAAGCACAGGTATTTTAAATTTGAAAGAGTCTGCATTGAGTAATACTGTTGGTGTAAACTTCGATGTGACAGTGTCTGATGGTCGTTTCACTAAATCTAGTAAAGGAAGCATCCACTTGAATGTTATCACAAAATCCATGTTAAATGCCAGTGTGCCTGTTTATCTGAAGAATGCAACAGTGTCAAAGTTTTTTCTGGTTTTCAAAAAGTTCAAGGAAGTTATTGGATCCATGCTTGGAGTCAAACAAAAGAATATTGTAGTATTTAATATCTTAAATAAAACAAGAACTTGGGTTGAGGATCATTTTTTTGTAAGTGAGCACTATCTGACAGTTTGGTTGGCAGTCAAGCAAGGTGCATTTGATAACATGTTTATAGATTCAAAATTAATCTTGGATTTATTGTTTTTAAACCAAGAGAAACTTCAAGATGAAACTGAGATGGTGTTTTTGCCAACTGATGAGGAAATAACTCCTGGCAAGGAATCCAATCATAATGTGGATGTCTCAGAGGCATGTGCTGCTGCAGTCAAAGATCATTTTTTTACTTGCTCTTCAGAGAAGTCATTTCAGATTTCTCAAAGCCCTGTTTTGAGTTCAATGTCTGTTTTATTCCAAGGTGTGGATATAAAGGAGGTTTTTAGAAAAACATGTCCTCCTGGATTCCATGGTCGTTTGTGTAACTTTAAACTGGACTCTTGTTATTCTAGTCCTTGCAAAAACAAAGGCAAATGCATAAATTTTGAAGGAGGTTATAGTTGTAAATGTCAGCCTAACTATGTTGGTAGAAATTGTGAGATTGACACCAAAAAATCAAAATGCCCAAAAGGTGGGTTTATATAAATCAGAGTTATATCAGGGAAGGATTTTCATATTTTTGTTTGGGAAGGTCTCTGGAGGGTGGTGCCATCAATTTTTGTACCCTTACAATATCAACACAAACTGAGAGAATAGTCACATGTGCCTAAAATTCAACCAGGAGCCCACAAGTAAATTTGAATACCCAGTATTTGTTAATATTATATCTTAACTGTAAATTAGCCATTCATAAAGCTTGACTTGGACCACATGATCAGGCAATTAATCATGGAGTTCCACCGAGTTTCCTCACACTATAGTATAAAAGTCAAATACCCCACTACGGTGGGGTATTTGACTTCATGCACAACATGTGGATGCCTTGCACATGACTAGAATGAGGCAAGATGGAGGGAAAAGAAGCCATTTTACGATGTGGTTTGTCTGTATAGACATTGTTTAGATATAATATATAATTTATAGACATTCCACTTGGGGAAGGTTTATAAATAATCCTTTGGGGGTAATATTTCATTGAATTCCCTTCACTCCAAGTCTATAAATGATAAATGTATCATAAATTTTAAAATTAATTTGAATTAGCTTGAAGATTCTAATGCTCTTTACATGTTTGAGCCCAGTCTAACCTCTTTGTAGAGAAATGGGATTCCAAAAAGTGTTATTATAAAAAACATTTTAAAATATTTTGGTTGTTTGTTTATTGTATGTTTTGAACTTTTTCATTTCCAGATAAGATTTGTCGAAATAAAGGTGTATGTGTTGATGTTGGGAACAGTGAGTTTGTTTGTAAATGCCCAACTATTGATTATTCACCAAGTCAAATGTGCTCTGCAAACACGAGAAGCTTTAAAGACGGCTCATTTGTTGCATTTCCAGGTATCATATTTAATTCCCTACTCTAGAGAAAGATAATTTTCTTTCGAAAGAAGGTGGAATGTTACGTTCAACTTGCCTATTTCTTCCTTGGATGGAAATTCCATCTTTTATCTTATAAAGTACTGCTCGGAAGCGTGTGCCACGCGTCGTAGAACGCGTTGTGAACGTGTTCGGTAATGCGGTAGGACCGCATTACCGAGTATATGTTCCAGTTTACAAAATTTGTACTGTTCATTTATATAGAACGCGTTTCGAACGCGCTCCGGAACGGGTAACGAACGTGCTCCGGAACGGGTAACGAACGCGTTCTGGGACACGTTTTTCATGAGGTTACTTTTTAGCAATTTTGCAAAACCACTCCACTCAGTGTTTCAACTCTTAGGCGAGTGTACAGATGTGTACTACTCCTTGATAATAAAATGTTGATTACTCTAACAGGTTTAAAACAACATTGGCAGATCGATATTTCACTGGAGTTTGCGACTATTCAGCCAAATGGACTTTTACTTTACGTCGGCCGTTTTGAACATAAAAACGACACAATTGCAGTGGAAGTGCGTAATGGGAAAGTGTATTATATGTTTTCTGCCGGGAACAAGATAAACATTGTTAGTGTAGGACCCAAGAATGGAGAGAGTATTACAAATGGTCAATGGAACAAAGTAACAATTTCGTTTCAAAATGAGGTAAGTTTTAAGATTATCTCGTATGCAAGAAGACACCGCACTTTAATTAAATAATGAAAAAATAAAGAATCTGTAGTTTTATATGACATCTATAATCTTTCAAATCTATAATCTTTACTCTTCTGTTCAAAAAGGTCTTCCATTTACAGTTGTAAACATTTTCCTTTTATTGTGATTTTTATATAGATTGGTTCTCTTGTTCTTGGTGAGAAATGCGATACTGCTGTTGCTGTAAAGTTTGGTAACCAAGTCGGCAACTTCTCTTGCGCTGTTGCGACTGCATTAAAACACGAGAAAAAAATTTTAAGGTAAGACGCGATGAAAAGTTGCTAACTTGTCTTGAAACTGGATTGAATAAATGGTTGAAATTCCAAATTTAAAAAATCGACATACATGAAGATATGCTTTAAGTTCTCGAAATAATATAAAATATACTTCATGAAAATTAAGTGGGTATGGTTTTTATTCACGAGTTCTCACGTATAAAGAGCCCCGCCGCGTACACAGCTATATCTACCGTTGACACGAGATGTATTCTTCACAGGTCAATGGACTTAAACTCACCATTGTTTCTTGGGGGACTTCCTTTCAAGATTGACCAAGCTCCTATACAAGGAAAGAGCTTCGATGGTTGTATTCGTAATGTGTTTATAAACAAGGCACCCCTCGACCTTGGCGGCCCTATTTTTAAAAAAGGTTCCAACGTAGGATGTGGTCCAAAGAAAAACTTGTGCTACAAAAATACATGTCTTAACAAGGGTGAATGTACTACTTCGTGGGGAATTCCTGTTTGTCAATGTCCTGAAGGGTTTGCTGGCAAAACATGTGAGATAAGTAAGTGTTTAATTGTTGGGACAAGTTATACAATAATTTTTCGGAAATTAGTGAAGTGTCACATTCTCCATTGATGAACATTTATATTGAAATCAATGTTTTAAACTTATTGTAGTTAAGTTATTAACATATAGTCCGCATATCGCCACAGGTAGGAGCGTTAATGGTATACGGCTAAGTTTTTTCCGTTCACCTCTGCGACCCATGTTCGATTTTTGCACTGAGCAGTTACATGTGGGGAAAGCGCTTCCTGTTTGACTATGCCAAACATCGTAGGTTTTCTCCGGGTACTACGGTTTCCTCCTGTAGTAACACTGGGCCAATGAGGGATTGTCCTCACTGGACCTTTACGGGGAACAGTTTAGTAAAACTGATAGAGCTATTCAGTATAAATATAGTTAGTTTAGTTTAGTGTCTTCATCGGCTTTGTAATTGACATATGCATGTAAAATTTTTAATGATCAACTTAATTTTCCTTTTAGAAACAACGCCGATGGATTTCACCTCTAACAGCTTCGTGATTGCTTCGCCAAAAAACAATACGGTTAAACTACCATGGTCAATGGTGGCCACGTTCCGAACTGTTCAAGGAACAGGAACATTAATACAAGTCACATTCGACACGTATGTTTCATTATTACAGGTAAGCCGCAAGTACTAGTTAAAATACGAGCGGCAGATCTGTATGGGTATTTACAATGGCGAGTGGGTAGCACGAACTATTGTAAATACCCATACAGATCTGCCGCGAGTATTTTAACGCACTTGTGAAATGAACCAATACTGCAATAGGTATTGAATTTGGAATTGTCATTAGTATGAATATTAATCAAGAGCATCTTTAAAAAAGCTGATAAGGGCATGTTAATTAGGACACAGCTGTATTAAAGTTAAGAATACTAATTATCAAACTTTTATACAGACTTTAATGGGGGCTTACAAACATTTCATCGGACACAAATATGGACTAATTGGATACTTAGCTCATTCATTATTTATGAATTTCACAAAGATAATTACAGGAAGAGGATGAATGCTCGCCTGACGGAAAAGTTGCAGATTTCTTTGGCAGGTGCTTTGGTCAAATGTATAAATTTCTTCCTATAATAATGATAAAAAAAACAACACGTGTACTGTACACGTGTTGTTGTTTTTTTCTGGCGGGCGCTTGAAATATTTTTTGGGGGGTTCTCATTTCTGGCTGGCTGTGTGAGGCATGCTCTTTCTGAACAGTTTTAAATTGCAGTAACAACTAACATCTATTCTTACTTAAACAAGACGTTGGTTAGACGTTAGCTCTCACTGCATAATCATGATCATAGCGACAGAACTAATTGAGTTCATTGCAATCATATCGACAGAGTAGCACTGTAACGAAATGACTCAGCATCGTTTAGTATATGCCTACCGCACTCGACGTGTGCAGTTGTAAGCAGAATGCGTGTAATAGCAGCAAAAGGTACTTACAAGGCGACAAATTAGCAAAGACAAAAGAAGTTAATGCACACGTACCTTCGCCTATTGGAAAACACAGAACATTTTTCAACATGAGTTAAGTAACGCGACTCTGATTTCGAGATTTATAGAATGTAACTTAGAAGTTACTATTCATGATCCAACGTTTAGACACTCCTGTCTAGTGTCTTTTATTAAGGGTGAACTGTAATCGTAGTTTTCTTTTATACAGCCAGTTTTAGTTGTCATCATCGCCTATTTGTTAAGTGTAAATAGGCTTCGGGTAATAACCCGCTGTTGTCCCGGTTTAATGCGTTCATTGAACGCGTTAAACCAGGACGACGGCGGATTACTACCCGAAATAGGCGATGACGTCAACCAAAACTGGCTGTATAAAAGGAAACTCGTTACGATTGCAGTTCACCCCTGATGAAGACACTAAACAGGAGTGTCGAAACGTTGGGTGATGAATAGTAACTTTTAAGTTACATACTGTAAATCTTGGAATCAGGGTCGCGTTACTTAATGTCGAATTAATCACCCAATTGCCATGAACTTGTCACGATGCGTTATAAAACATTCTTATTGGCTCACTCGTTGCGTGACGCTCACATGCGATTCTTGCAAACTTGGGACCGAAAGAAGGGAATTTATTGCTCGCTGGTTACGAAGTGAAAGCAACAGTCTGAACCGGGAACTGTGTAGAGCAATGTATTCATATTAGATAAATTGTTTATTTCAGCTGGCTGAAGGTACTCTTAGGTATAGTTATCATATGCTTAATATGAGTTCACCAAATGTCAGACTTGATGATGGAGAGTGGCATCACGTGCAAGTCACATGGAATATGACATCAGTTACGTTGGTTATTGATCACGTGTACAACACGGAGGTAATGTTTCAGGGGAGTGTACTCGATGGTCGTTTAATAAAGCAACTGGCGTTGGGTGATACTGAGAAATCAGGCAATGGTTTCAGCGGTTGTATGAAAGGTAAACAGTTATCATGTAAATATTTATATTGACTAACATCATTGTCAACCGCGTAATATCATCCAGACCTTCCAGCTGGAAACGAACATGCGATTCTAGTACAGTGCCTCAATCACTGAGTTGCTGAGGACATTACTGAGAGCTAAGCCACAAGTTCTGTATTTACATGTATACGTGTCTATCAAGGATGTTTTAAACATCCTTATAGTATGTTTGGGATACAACACGCAGTTTGATTGGCAGACGCGCGTGCATTGTCATGCAATAATGCACGCTTGTGGTGTGAATATAAAATAATTAAAAAAACTCGTCTTGTCCCCTTTAATCCTGGTTTTCACGAGCGACATAAGCAAGAAAACAAAGTATAAATGTTACTCTGGGGATTTCAAAGACAAAAAAGGAAGAATTTTTTATTGAATTTGCTTTTGTTCTACCTTAGCTTACGCTTGAAATCGTGTGCTTATGTTTGTGTCTATGTCAATGCTTATGTCGCCTTCTTCACTGCATTTCTTTGTTTTGTCTTTTGTTTTAGCTTGTGCTTATGTCACTAGTGAAAACCAGGCGTTATGGTGTAATTATGCACTCGGGGCAATGTTGGAAGAGTACTCGAGAAGGGTATATAACACTCGACCTTGCCTCGTGCTTTACAAACTTCTTTCGTATTCTCCCAACATTCCCCCATCGTGTATTAATACACCATAATGACACGCGCGACTCGTTTTTTAATTCTTAATTCTTAAAGGGCATTTGAAGGGTAATTTGAACCAGACGTTTTATATTTGTGTTATAAAGATCACTCAAAATGAGAAAGTACTGCTTTTGTAAATCTTTGCTACTTTGCTTTCTTTGGTAAATGTTCATGTTGGTTTGATACACAAAGGACCACCTTATCACCTCTAATAAGTTGTTATAAAAGCACATGTTTTACTGCAAGTTCTGGAACATTTCACACGCTCGCTGTGTATATAGATACACAGGACTATTAGTAAAACGTATTCATGTCAATACATAATTCATTATTCATCAGCGTTCTGTGGAAACTCATTATGGAATGTGACGAAAGTTGGTCCTTTGCATATCAAACAAACCTGAATATCTTCCAAATGAAGCAAACTAGCAATGTTTTATAAATATAGTACCTACACTAAACCATGACCAAGGTTTGTATTTCGACAGAAATATCACTTTCCGTTCAACCAATGCAGGTGTCTTCTATGATAAACTTGTGTGGCAGATTTTCAAAGGTTTGTTTAGTTCTACGACACGATAACCATCATTTACGAAAAACTATATAACATATCAAATGCTTTGTGTTTACACTTTTCGTTGTTGCAAGACGACCCAAGCATATTTTTGCTATCATTTTGTAAAGTTTTTAAAAACTTGATGGTTACGTAAGTGAATAACAATAACTTTATATACTGAGTTTTCGACTCGTGAACACCCGGGTTGTCATCAGAGAAATGTGTAGAAAACTAGAAGTTAAAATATAAAACTACAGGGTACACTAACAGTTTTGTAGGCGTTTCTCTGATGACGATCCGAATCTTCACAGGTCGAACGCTCTGTAAATAAAGTTGTTATTCACATGGTGTATCCATCAAGTTTTCAACATTACATATATTGCCATGTAAAGCTTTAAATTACGTATTTGGTAGAATTGTTAAATCTATATTATAATATTTAAGGTGTTACTGTTGGCAATGCATTGTTGCATATGAACGAATCAACGAAACACCTCATTAGTGATGGTTGTAGCAGCAAGGTGAAATGTCAAAAGAACTCTTGTCCCAAACAAAGTGTTTGTCAAGAAAAATGGAGAAGAACGTCATGCACGTGTCTCCGTGGATTTGTTGGTAAACAATGTAGCAATGTCTGCAGTCTTAACCCTTGCCAAAATGGAGCAACATGTCAGAGAACAACTGATTCGGTTGGATTTAAATGTATTTGCCGTGAAAAATATTTAGGTGAGTTGATACTGGGTTTAGGATCGACATAAATTATCTGTTTGTCTTTGAAGGGAATGAACATGATGCGTGTACGTGTACGTGTGCGTGTGCGTACACGTACACGTATATATGAACTATATATGTACACGTGTATATGTATGTATGTATGTATGTATGTGCGGGTGCACGTGTGCGCATGCGTGTACGTGTGTATATATATATATATATATCTGTCTATGTATCTTTCTGTATATGTATCTGTCTGTCTGTCTATCTATGTATCTGTCTGTATATATATATCTGTCTGTCTGTCTATGTATCTCTCTGTCTATGTGTCTGTCTGTAAGTAAGTAAGTAAGTAAGCGACTTTATTAGGGTAAACACTTGACAGTAACATTAAAGTTTCTGATAAACTAGTG